>WNGS01169110.1:86713-139872 GCA_020271785.1 Procambarus virginalis
TAGTGTACACAGAGGCGTGTACACTATGTTAGTGTACACAGAGGCGTGTACACTATGGTAGTGTACACAGAGGCGTGTACACTATGGTAGTGTACACAGAGGTGTGTACACTATGGTAGTGTACACAGAAGCGTGTACACTATGGTAGTGTACACAGAGGCGTGTACACTATGGTAGTGTACACAGAGGCGTGTACACAATGGTAGTGTACACATAGGCGTGTACACTATGGTAGTGTACACAGAGGCGTGTACACAATGGGGTTCACCTTCCCAACCCGACAGTTCTTGGAAGGAGAAGTTTTCCTAGTGTTTACTGTGTCCGTCAAGGAACATTTGGAGTGTATAAATAACCTACAAAACTCCCCGTTGGTGTTCAGATGTTTCCTGGTTTGGTTGTTAGACGTGACAGTAAACGAGGAGTGAGAACAACTGATGCGTAGTTGTCATGGTGCGTCATCACTGTGTTGTTGTCTCTTCACGAACATGAATTTGCCTACATATTTATGCATGAGTTCTTCACCATATGTGCGTTAGAGTACATACGACAAGAGTACAAACAATGAGATTATTTGAAGATGATTTACGCACCAAACAAGCACGTTGTTCCCGTGTTGTTAGTTTTGACTTGGGCGGAGGTGTTCCAGAGGCGAGGCCCACTGGGCGGTCTGCCTCCACCCTCACCCAGGGACCTCTGCCTCCACCCACACCCAGGGACCTCTGCCTCCACCCTCACCCAGGGACCTCTGCCTCCACCCACACCCAGGGACCTCTGCCTCCACCCACACCCAGGGACCTCTGCCTCCACCCTCACCCAGGGACCTCTGCCTCCATCCACACCCAGGGACCTCTGCCTCCACCCTCACCCAGGGACCTCTGCCTCCATCCACACCCAGGGACCTCTGCCTCCACCCACACCCAGGGACTTTTGCCTCCACCCTGACCCAGGGACCTCTGCCTCCACCCTCACCCAGGGACCTCTGCCTCCACCCTCACCCAGGGACCTCTACCTCCACCCACACCCAGGGACCTCTGCCTCCACCCACACCCAGGGACCTCTGCCTCCACCCACACCCAGGGACCTCTGCCTCCACCCACACCCAGGGACCTCTGCCTCCACCCACACCCAGGGTAAAACAGCACCATGGGAGCAGGTGTGTGATGGGGTGCCTGGGAGTCCTGGGGGTCTGGAAGAGAGAGGAAGGGTAATGGGGACACTTGGTGCTGTCGAAATGGAGTGAGGGGGAAGTGGTGTGTGGAGTCAAGTGCACGGAGAGACATAGGTGTGACACCATGTGTGGGTGTTGGCAGCTAAGCTCTCTCGTCAGGGAGCTGTGAGTGTGTGAGAGGTTCTTCACATGTATTATATATATATATATATATATATATATATATATATATATATATATATATATATATATATATATATATATATATATATATATATATATATGAACCGTGTGTTGTTTGAACACACCGAACATATGAACAAGCCGTTCAGGCTTGTTCATATGTTCGCATTTGTGTTCCTCACGTGTGCTCCAAAGAATGAGGTGATTTGATAAAATACCATGCCCAAGATAACCCTCAGAGTGCAGGCGGGAGGATGGGGAATTAGCCTTGGCTACCATCCTTTTTTGTCCGGTCGTGATGGTCGAGTGGTTAAGGGATCCTGTACATCAGTTGCAGATTATGGGTTCTGGCAGTCACTTCTGGGGTGACTGCCAGAAATATAAATTCTATTTATATTTAGTAATGGAAATATAAATTCTCCAAAATTCATTTGTATTTATGGTTTGACGCCTGAACGCGTTTCTTAATGGCTTATTGCATTTTCAAAGGCTTAATTTATACACAAATTCATCGTACTTATACTCTATTGGGTGAGGTGATATGGTACAAAGGTTTTGGGTGAGGTGAACAAACTTGTGACAAACACAAAACAGTACACGAAACAATTTGTATAACTTTGATATGAGAACATAATAATGTAAGTAACTGCAGAAGGCCTATTGGCCCATACTTACTCTTGCTGCTTCCATATTGGTTTGGGGTCTTGAAGTAGGTAGAATATAGTTGTACATTAATTGGCTGTTGATTGCTAGTAGTGACTTTTTGATGTGTAGTGCCTCGCTGATGTCGAGCCGCCTGCTATCGCTGTACCTGTCGATAATTTCTGTGTTGTTTGTTAAGATTTCTCTGGTGATGGTCTGGTTGTGAGAAGAGATTATATGTTCCTTGATGGAGCCCTGTTTTTATGCATTGCCTGGAAAGAGACGTTGTTGTCTTACAAATATACTGAGTTCTTTGGGGCTTCCAGTCCTCAAGTGGGCATTTGAAGGCATAGACGACGTTGGTTTCCTTCAAGGTGTTCTGCTTGTATCTGGGGAGTTTTTCATGAGTAAATTGGCCGTTTTTTTGTTATTTAAAGTAAATTGTCAATTGTATTTTCAGATTTTTGTCTGTAGGGATAACGTTCCTATGAACAATATCTTTCAAGACCTTTTCCTCCTTTTTATGAGCCATCGAAAAGAAGTTCTTGTAAAATAGTCTAATAGGGGGTACAAATGTTGTGTTGGTCGACTCTTCAGAGGTTGCATGGCGTTTCACATTTCTTTTAATGATATCTTTTAAAAAACATTAGAGAAGCAGTTGTTGACTAGGACCTGCCTTACCCTACAGAGATCTTCATCGATTTGCTTCCATCCTGAGCTGTGGGTGAGAGCACGGTCGACGTAAGCATTGACAACACTCCTCTTGTACCTGTCTGGGCAGTCACTATTGGCATTGAGGTACATTCCTATGTTTGTTTCCTTAGTGTAGACTGCAATGTAGAAGCCTCCACTTCTTTCCGTGACTGTTACATCCAGAAAGGGCAGCTTCCCATTATTCTCTTTCTCGTAAGTGAAACGCAACACAGAATTTCGCTCAAATGCCTTCTTCAGCTGCTGCAAACGTCTGGCATAAGGTACCTGCATAATAGATATCATATCGGTTTTGTTGAATATATCATAAAAAGAAAGGTGAAACGCTATGCAACCTCTGAAGAGTCCACCAACACAACACTTTTCATCTAGTAAATCGGGGCTCTTGGGCCACCAGCTGTGGGAGTGGGGCGTCTCATCTTGGGCCACCAGCTGTGGGAGTGGGGCATCTCATCTTGGGCCACCAGCAGTGGAAGTGGGGTGTCTCATCTTGGGCCACCAGCTGTGGGAGCGGGGCGTCTCATCTTGGGCCACCAGCTGTGAGAGCATGGCGTCTCATCTTGGGCCACCAGCTGTGGGAGCGGGGCGTCTCATCTTGGGCCACCAGCTGTGAGAGCATGGCGTCTCATCTTGGGCCACCAGCTGTGAGAGCATGGCGTCTCATCTTGGGCCACCAGCGGTGGAAGTGGGGCGTCTCATCTTGGGCCACCAGCTGTGGGAGCGGGGCGTCTCATCTTGGGCTACCAGCTGTGAGAGCATGGCGTCTCATCTTGGGCCAGCAGCTGTGGTAAATAGGCCTTTCTCATCTTGGCCCAACAGCTGTGGGAGTGGGGCGTCTCATTTTGGGCCATCAGCTGTGGGACTGGGAGCGTCTCATCTTGGGCCACCAGCTGTGGGAGCGGGGCGTGTCATTTTGGGCCACCAGCTGTGGGAGTGGGGCGTCTCATCTTAGGCCACCAGCTGTGAGAGCGGGGCGTCTCATCTTGGACCACCAGCTGTGGGAGCGGGGAGTCTCATCTTGGGTCATCAGCTGTGGGAGTGGTGCGTATCATCTTGGGCCACCAGCTGTGGGAGCGCGGCGTCTCATCTCGGGCCACCAGCTTTGGGAGTGGGGCGTCTCATCTTGGGCCATCAGGTGTGAGAGTGGGGCGTCTCATCTTGGGCCACCAGCTGTCGGAGTGGAGCGTCTCATATTGGGCCACCAGCTGTGGGAGTGGGGCGTCTCATCTTGGGCCATCAACTGTGGGAACGGGGCGTCTCATCTTGGGCCACCAGCTGTGGGAGCGGGGCATCTCATCTTGGGCCACCAGCTGTGGGAGCATGGCGTCTCATCTTGGGCCACCAGCTGTGGGAGTGGGGCATCTCGTCTTGGGCCACCAGCTGTGATAGTGGGGCGTCTCATCTTGGGCCACCAGCTGTGGGAGTGGAGCGTCTCATCTTGGCCCACCAGCTGTAGGAGTGGGGCATCTCATCTCGGGCCACCAGCTGTGATAGTGGGGGGTCTCTTCTTGGGCCACCAGCTGTGGGAGTGGGGCGTCTCATCTTGGACCACCAGCTGTGGGAGCGGGGCGTCCCATCTTGGGCCACCAGCTGTGGGAGTGGAGCATCTCATCTTGGGCCACCAGCTGTGGGATTGGGTCGTCTCATTTTGGGCAATCAGCTGTGGGGGTTGGGCGGTTCATCTTGGGCCACCAGCTGTGGGAGCGCGGCGTTTCATCATGGCCACCAGCTGTGGGAGTGGGGCGTCTCATCTTGGGCCACCAGCTGTGGGAGTGGGGCGTCTCATCTTGGGCCACCAGCTGTGGGAGCGCGGCGTCTCATCTTGGGCCATTAGCTTTGGGAGTGGGGCGTCTCATCTTGGGCCACCAGCTGTTGGAGTGGAGCATCTCATCTTGGGCCACCAGCTGTGGGAGTGGGGTGTCTCATCTTGGGCCACCAGCTGTTGGAGTGGAGCATCTCATCTTGGGCCACCAGCTGTGGGAGTGGGGCGTCTCATCTTGGGCCACCAGCTGTGGGAGTGGGGTGTCTCATCTTGGGCCACCAGCTGTTGGAGTGGAGCATCTCATCTTGGGCCACCAGCTGTGGGAGTGGGGCGGTTCATCTTGGGCCACCAGCTGTGGGAGCGCGGCGTTTCATCATGGGCCACCAGCTGTGGGAGTGGGGCGTCTCATCTTGGGCCATCAGCTGTGAGGTGGGGCGTCTCATCTTGGGACACCAGCTGTGAGAGTGGGGTGTCTCATCTTGGGCCACCAGCTGTGGGAGCGCGGCGTTTCATCATGGGCCACCAGCTGTGGGAGTGGGGCGTCTCATCTTGGGCCATCAGCTGTGAGGTGGGGCGTCTCATCTTGGGACACCAGCTGTGAGAGTGGGGTGTCTCATCTTGGGCCACCAGCTGTGGGAGTGGGGTGTCTCATCTTGGGTCACCAGCTGTGGGAGCGGGGCGTCTCATCTTGGGGCACCAGCTGTGGGAGTGGGGCGTCTCATCTTGGGCCACCAGCTGTGGGAGCGGGGCGTCTCATCTTGGGCCACCAGCTGTGGGAGCGGGGCGTCTCATCTTGGGCCACCAGCTGTGGGAGTGGGGCATCTCATCTTCGGCCACCAGCTGTGGGAGTGGGGCGTCTCATCTTCGGCCATCAGCTGTGGGAGTTGGGCAGTTCATCTTGGGCCACCAGCTGTGGGAGTGGGACGTCTCATCTTGGGTCACCAGCTGTGGGAGTGGGGCGTCTCATCTTGGAGTAATCTTTCTACCATTGGGTCCTCTAACATTAGGATGGTGTTCCACACCCTGATGGCTTGGTGCTGTAGTCTGATGTTTAGTGGCTGTATGTTCAGGAGTTCATGGAGTTCCTGGACTGTCTGATCATAAGGTGGATGGTGTTTTGCTGCTCTCCTTATTGCCTTATACCGCACTGCTTGTAGTTGTTGCATGTTAGTTTTCTTTATGGTGTGTAGAGGTACTGAGGAATATTCTAGTTTCTATAATTGGATGGGGTTATGTTGTCCGGAGGGGAGGGGGTGCCTTTGGGAGGGACGGGGTGGGGTACTTGTTGTTGGGACGGGGAGGGGTGCCTGAGGGACGGAATGGGGGATGATGGGGAAGCCAGGGGAAGTGGGGGGAACACGTTTCCTCCGGACAAGGTGAGGGAGAAGAGGCAGCTCCCACAGTCACTTGCTCACCGGCTGCCAGCCAGCCTGGACGTCTCGTTGCCTGTTGCCATGGCGTCCTACCACTGTCCTCGCCTCCTCTGTGTCCTCGCTCTCACCGCTGCTCTCACTCACGGGTGAGTAAACTCTCCTTCAAACACCCTTAACGTTAATAGTTTACATTATTCACCTTATTTGATTCTGACGAAACATTGGAAAGTTTGTGTAATTATGACAAATTGGAGGAGCTGCTATATTGTCCTCCCCATGTACCCGTCCTGTCAGAGGTAGTAACAGGTGTAGGTGGAGCTCCTATATTGTCCTCCCCATGTTCCCGTCCTGTCAGTGGTAGTAACAGGTGTAGGTGGAGCTCCTATATTGTCCTCCCCATGTTCCCGTCCTGTCAGTGGTAGTAACAGGTGTAGGTGGAGCTCCTATATTGTCCTCCCCATGTACCCGTCCTGTCAGTGGTAGTAACAGGTGTAGGTGGGGCTCCTATATTGTCCTCCCCATGTACCCGTCCTGTCAGTGGTAGTAACAGGTGTAGGTGGGGCTCCTATATTGTCCTCCCCATGTTCCCGTCCTGTCAGTGGTAGTAACAGGTGTAGGTGGAGCTCCTATATTGTTGCCCATGTACCCGTCCTGTCAGTGGTAGTAACAGGTGTAGGTGGAGCTCCTATATTGTTCCCCATGTACCCGTCCTGTCAGTGGTAGTAACAGGTGTAGGTGGAGCTCCTATATTGTTCCCCATGTACCCGTCCTGTCAGTGGTAGTAACAGGTGTAGGCGGGGCTCCTATATTGTTGCCCATGTACCCGTCCTGTCAGTGGTAGTAACAGGTGTAGGTGGAGCTCCTATATTGTTGCCCATGTACCCGTCCTGTCAGTGGTAGTAACAGGTGTAGGTGGAGCTCCTATATTGTTGCCCATGTACCCGTCCTGTCAGTGGTAGTAACAGGTGTAGGTGGAGCTCCTATATTGTTCCCCATGTACCCGTCCTGTCAGTGGTAGTAACAGGTGTAGGCGGGGCTCCTATATTGTTGCCCATGTACCCGTCCTGTCAGTGGTAGTAACAGGTGTAGGTGGAGCTCCTATATTGTTCCCCATGTACCCGTCCTGTCAGTGGTAGTAACAGGTGTAGGTGGAGCTCCTATATTGTTGCCCATGTACCCGTCCTGTCAGTGGTAGTAACAGGTGTAGGTGGAGCTCCTATATTGTTCCCCATGTACCCGTCCTGTCAGTGGTAGTAACAGGTGTAGGTGGGGCTCCTATATTGTTGCCCATGTACCCGTCCTGTCAGTGGTAGTAACAGGTGTAGGTGGAGCTCCTATATTGTTCACCCATGATAGTGGAACATAGTTCAGGAACTGAACTCCAATATCCATTTAACTAAGATCTGTTGTCAGCAGGCCTACTGTGGTCGTTCCTGTAGCGTAGTGGTCTTCGTCCTCGACTCACTATCGGGGAATCTGTGGTTCGATCCCCATACGGAGCAGAAATGGTTGGGCACCTGTTCATGTAGTATTAAATAGGTATCTAGGAGTTAAGTAACTGTTGTGGGCAGTCAGTAACGAGTCGAACCTTCCTGTCCAGGGCGCTACCACTGAGCCTTGTTCTTCGCCAGTATTAATCCACTTTGTTTTCAAGTTCAATTTTTCCACAAGTATAATTTGTTACTTGATATATATATATACATTATATGTATATATATCGTCANTTTCTCTAAGATCAGTCCCGTATTCCATGTGATCCCTTTTCCACATGGTGAATTTTTCCAAGACAGACTCCATTCCATTACTCCCTTTTTCTGGAGCTGCACTGCTTAATTAAAGCTGACTGGATGTAATAGAATTGGGACTTCTCCTGGGTATGCTCTGACAAAGACATCTGCTCTTCATCACTCTTGATCCTCTTTGGAACACATACTCTCGCCCATGATACTAAAATTAGGAAATTAGCGTTAAACCTCCAATTATGTATAAAACTTTCCCATTCATAGAACCTTCCGAAACACACACACAACACTTAGCAAACCGTTTACCTCCAAACCAATAAATACAACTAAGATATGTAAAGACTACCTGATCGAACTGACTCAGATGATCCTAAGGAACACAGAAATCAATTTCCTCATAACTCTGTCATGACGATCAGTGAGACAACAGGCATATGCCTAGGCACCATATCTCAATCACAACTCCGGAACAAGTTCACACCCTCTGATGGTGGACTTGAACACAACACACACTTTCATCACCTTCTAGTCTTCCAAAAGACTAAATAAAACATGCCAAAAACTTGACAACCTCACCATCACTTCCCAAGTGATTTACGTCTGATGACAACAATCAACCAAGAGGTTTAAGGGTCTTAACATCTTGAAGATGCACGCAGATTACCTGGGAAACACCCAGATCAATCTGTAACCCTTCACAATGATTAACACAATGTAGGATAACCTTATCCCCCCAACTTGAAATACACACCTGGAGCCTCAAACAACCTGCTCCCAAGTATGATTAAATCCTTCACCACTCTGAAGTCAACCCAATATGACTCTGAAAGTCAACACCAATATGACTCTGAAAGTCAACACCAATATGACTCTGAAAGTCAACACCAATATGACTCTGAAAGTCAACACCACACTTGAGTGGAACATACACGTTGTTCACTACTCGTGCATCAATATAAACTGGATCTGAATATAGAGACACTGTTCTAGTATAACTCACCACTTCCTCAGAACAACTGGATGCACAACCTACTTGAGTAAACTCTCTCTGCTCAACCAAAGCTGGACAAAGATGTCCCACAGTTCAATACTTCACAAGAGAATGGCTCCTGCGGAATAAAAGTAGATTTCAACATCCTACACACACTCTGACTCATTTACACAATGACAAATAATTATCCACTTGGAATAAGAATCACAACCCACAAAACTCTGCAACTTAGATCCAAATGATACTTTACCACTCTCAATGGTTTTACCAAAATTTCCTCCCATGACATCTGGAGCTGCTTGGAGTACTGTCTGTTCACAATCAATAAGACTACCAAGGGGTCACATCCTCACAGACAACTGAAGAGGGAGGCTCAATAGGTCTCCATCTACTCGACAGAAGCTGATCCTCTGGCTGCTCCCCCACTCTCCAGAACTGGATCTACAGTACAGACTGTCTCCTTGCTTCTCTCTGAAATCTTAGGGTCAGTTCTACTCAATGCACATAAATTAAGGGAATCTGAAACGAGCGGGCAAGTAACAGGTAGTTTGACCTCCTCCCCTATACTATCACCTTGACTAGGGTGAGGCGGGGCCTCTACAACAGACTTACTCTCGACAACTGATTCTAAACTTGGAGTGAGCGGGAATACTTCTGCCAACCCGACATCTTGTCCTAAACCATTCACTTGGCTAGAATACAATAGAGTCGTGGCTTTTAAGTTTCTCTCAACTCCTGGCACAACGTTCGTAGTGAGCGGGCAAGACACTGGTACATGGACATCCTTTCCAAATTTATTGGAATAAAGCAGAGTCATAGTATCAGGCTTACTCTCAACAACCAGGTCGGCCACACATGAATCTGGAACAACCACATCCCACTTCTCCACTAAAGGGGTACAGGTTTCTGGAACAAATGCTTGAGTAACATTAGAACTGACAACTGGATTTATAAAAGTACTGACATCAGCACAGGTAGGATGGACAAAACCATCTACTACAACAGGTTGTTCATTCATAGAACTAACTTCAGCACAGGCAGAATAAACAACATGGTCTGCAACTGGCTGTTTACACAAACTGGGATCAATCTCACCCACAACATGATTTATGGCCACATCATTACCCAATATAACATCCACACCTGGGATGGGCAACTGTGTACTAACACCCACAGTGCATACACATGGTGTAATGGTGGATCTTAAAGTAACATCTATTAGAGGTACAGTCTTACATCCTGCAACACTCTGAAGAACTACAAACTTTCCTGTATCTCTCTTTGCAACATTAGAAAGTATACTGGATGAAATTAAGGTTTGGGAAGCACCTGTATCACGAAGAATAATCACTGGCTTCCACTCCCCATTAACACACAAAACTTCACCTGAAGACATATATGGTGAATACTGTTTCACCCAATTGGGGTTTACAGTTACATGTTCATTAGTAAATTTATTTTGCACACCTCTACAATAAAGGAGACCAGTTGGTCGTAACTCAGGGTGCAATATAAATCAGGAATTAATTCCATGGCCTTTTCTCCTACAATGGGTACAGGACCTTACAGTGGACACACCTGTAGAACCAACTGTAGGTTTAGAATTAACCTTATTAATATTTGACATTCCTGACAATGAAGTAGCAGGATTAGGTTTTGTAAGAGAAGAGCTCATGGGAGTAACTGGAGCACTAGGACTGGATTGGTTCTGATAAGGAGTTCTGTGAGCATTATGATTTACTCTATGATTAAACTTAGGTGATTGGGCCGTAAACTGGGCCTTAGTCAACAACTCATGCTCATCCGCGAGCTTTGACAGCCCATAAATGTCTGTTACATTCTTTTGTTCTGCCATATACGTAGATAACTTGTCTGGGAGACATGACAATACTTCTTCCATGATAAGAAGATTCTTTAGAGCATCATATTCAGTTACTGAAAGTGACTTTAACCATCTGTTGCAATAATTCGTCTTCTGACGAGTAAAATCAGCTATTGTCTGATCACTTACCCTCCTTAGGTTCCTAAACTTTTACCTGTGTACCTCTGGATTTAATTGATACGCATTCAAGATGCTTTTCTTTACAAACTCATAATCAAAGCTATTAGCGTCAGGTAGGGATGTAAAAACCTCCTGACTACGCCCTTTAAATTGAGACTGCATGATTGCTACCCATTGATCTCTTGGCCAGTTCATACTGATTGCAATCTTATAAAAATGTGCAAAGAAAACCTCAGGATCCTCCTCATTAAACTTGGGTAACTCTATATACTTATTCATCCTTATGGGATTATTATCATTATTAGTTGAAACATTACTAATATTTCCATGCCCAGCTGCCATACGCTGTGTTTCAAGTCTGAAGTTAGTTTCAGCCATTTGTTGTTGAATTGTCAACTGTTGCTTCCTTGTGGCCTCCAGTTGCAATTCAACCACAACTCTTCTATTTTGTGCCTCAATCTCTAAACGCCTAGTCTCAAGCTCCCTCTGTTGAGCTTCAGCCTCTAATATTTTCTGTTGCTGTTGAGCTTCAATCTCTCTTTGACGAGCTTCAGCCTCTAATATTTTCTGTTCCTTTTGAGCTTCAAGCTTAGCATATGCTATTTGCGCTTCTAACTCAAGACGCTTTAAAGCCATTTGCTCACTCGTCTCTTCTCTAACTTCATCCAGAATTTCCTCTCCTAACTCTCCATTCTCAACTAAATGTGTCACTATGACTCTCAGAATTTGTGGTTTAGTCATGTTATTTTTGGGCTGTTAATTCTAGCTTACTGGCCATATTTATTAACGCAGACTTTGTTAGGCTTTTAATTCCCTCAAAGTCTGGGCTAGCCAACAGCGACAACACTTGATCCTCCATTTTTACTAACACTTGGCACTTGATTAACACAATATAATTAACACAATGGCACTGCACTACACTTCACTGTAAAATTGTCACAACACTGAAAATTCGCTTTGCCTCACTGCACAAACAAAATATATAGGATGACTTACCTCAAAATCGTGAAACGTTGTTACTTGACACACCGGAAAACTTGCATGGCACACGGAATAGTTCTTAAAGAACACACAAGACTCTTAAACACACTGGTACCTAGGAAAGCAAGGTTAGATTAGCACAGTTAAGTTTATGTGGGAACAATATTTCCCGGCACAGGCCCCCATAACTCTTTGTTACCTATTGTTCGTTACGGCTCGTGACCCTACAACAGCCAACTTTAAATGTCTAGGGTTACTACAACTGCTGTTGTCTAAAGCGGGTCACCAGTGTAACCCCATGATTGATAACAGGCAAAGAATTAAAAGTATTTCTCCCTTAGGACTGAAGAAAATACATATAAATTTTAGTATATATATTCAATATAATCAATACAGTATAATAATAAGCACAGATGGACAAGTTAACTTATACAACCAAACAAAAAGTATTGTCTCTCATATAATATATATATTCTTCTCTCCCTCTGTCTCATCCAGGATGAGGGATGGAAAATAAAGACTTTTTAATATTTAAACTAATTGAACAACCACTTGTTCTCAAAATACATAAGAATGCAAATAAAATATAATAGTTACTTTCAAAATATATAAGTTACAATGCCACCTGCTTAATTACAGTAAATTAACAATATATGAAAATTAAAAAGTGACATCTGGAACTCCCATAACTGAACAGGTCCAGCAATTCTAATTTCCCGAATCTAACAGGTATTAGACGTGTGAAGAGCAACCGTGCTCCTGTCCCCACTGATATTGTCACACCACATGATAATTTACAAAAATATAATATATTTACATATACAGGTAATGATGAAATGAAATAAAATAAGTTTATTTAAATTTATATACGTATCCAGCTAGGAGTAGGTAACAGATGTGGCCTCTGTGGACTCTTCGGACGGTGCGGGTGTGACCTGTGTGGATGTAACGATGGTGGCCGTGCCTGCGGTGGGGCCTGCTGGGCGTGGTGTGGTGCGGCCTGTCTCGAAGCGTTCGCGGCGGGCTCGGAGTGTGTCTTCCCTTCGTGGTGTGCCTTGGGAGGAGGTGGGGAGTATGGTGCTCTGGCGCCCCCCGCCGAGGATGATGGTGCTGTGAGGGGCTCCGAAGTTGCTACCTGTGCCCCCCCCCCTCCTGCGTCTCCTGCTGTTGGATCTCCACAGTGGGGGTTATCCATGATGATCGGGACCTCGTCATGATGTTGCGGAAAGATGTGCGCCAAGGGGCCTCGGCTCCTGTGCCCTGTGATGAGGTCGATGGAGCGCCTGCATCCCCTGCTGTATCCCCTCCTTCCTTGCTCCGGTCTGGGGGTTGCCTAGTCCCGTCTGCTGGGGTCGTGCCCTGTGAGGGTCCGGTGTTGGGCCCTTATCGGGATGCCAGGGTGCTTCCGGTCCAGTGGTGCTCGTCCACTGTCTGGTGTCGCGGGTGAAGAATTTGTGTATAGGGTGCCGATAAGAGTCTCAGCCGATGCCACCGCCTGGTGGCAGGTGCCTGATGACACGTGGGTGATTTGGGAGGCGTACTGCTTGCGCTTTCCGATATACAAGTTCCCGGAGAAGTATTAGTTTCACGTCTGCTCAGTTGCCGCCGCGACCTCGTCACCTCGCCCTCCGGTGCGGGGAGTCTCCCTCTGACGTCCTCCTTGTTTTCGCGCCGCCCCTCCTCTCTTTACGTCCCATCACATCTACACTTTTGACTTGCTCTCCTCCTTAACGTCAACGTGTCTCCCTACCTTTGTCCTGGTGCGTCATCGGCAAGGGTAAACCCTTCATGCAAACTGCACCTATTCTGAGAAGAAGAAGAGGTTCACAAACACAAGACAGAACACGAAACAATGGGTAAAATTGGATAAGTGAACATATGAATGGAATAACTGCAGAAGGTCTATTGGCCCATACTTCCTCTTGCTGCTTCCATATTGGTTCAGGGTCTTTAAGTAGGTAGAATATAGNCCAGCATCCACCAGTCATGTGCCTCACTCACCAGCATCCCCAGTCATGTGCCTCACTCACCAGCATCCACCAGTCATGTGCCTCACTCACCAGCATCCACCAGTCATGTACCTCACTCACCAGCATCCACCAGTCATGTGCCTCACTCACCAGCATCCACCAGTCATGTGCCTCACTCACCAGCATCCACCAGTCATGTGCCTCACTCACCAGCATCCACCAGTCATGTGCCTCACTCACCAGCATCCACCAGTCATGTGCCTCACTCACCAGCATCCACCACCATGTGCCTCACTCACCAGCATCCACCAGTCATATGCATCACTCACCAGCATCCACCAGTCATGTGCCTCACTCACCAGCATCCACCAGTCATGTGCCTCACTCACCAGCATCCACCAGTCATGTGCCTCACTCACCAGCATCCACCAGTCATGTGCCTCACTCACCAGCATCCACCAGTCATGTGCCTCACTCACCAGCATCCACCAGTCATGTGCCTCACTCACCAGCATCCACCAGTCATGTGCCTCACTCACCAGCATCCACCAGTCATGTGCCTCACTCACCAGCATCCACCAGTCATGTGCCTCACTCACCAGCATCCACCAGTCATGTGCCTCACTCACCAGCATCCACCAGTCATGTGCCTCACTCACCAGCATCCACCAGCCATGTGCCTCACTCACCTGCATCCACCAGTCATGTGCCTCACTCACCAGTATCCACCAGCCATGTGCCTCACTCACCAGCATCCACCAGTCATGTCCCTCAATCAAAAGCATCCACCAGCCATGTGCCTCACTCACCAGCATCCACCGGTCATGTGCCTCACTCACCAGCATCCGCCAGTCACGTGCCTCACTCACCAGCATCCACCAGTCATATGCATCACTCACCAGCATCCTTCAGTAATGTCCCTCACTCACCAGCATCCACCAGCCATGTGCCTCACTCACCAGCATCCACCAGTCATGTGCCTCACTCACCAGCATCCACAGCCATGTGCCTCACTCACCAGCATCCACCAGTCATGTGCCTCACTCACCAGCATCCACCGGTCATGTCCCTCACTCACCAGCATCCACCAGTCATGTGCCGTACTCACCAGCATCCACCAGTCATGTCCCTCAATCACCAGCATCCACCAGCCATGTGCCTCACTCACCAGCATCCTCCAGCTATGTGACTCACTCACCAGCATCCACCAGTCATGTCCCTCACTCACCAGCATCCACCAGTCATGTCCCTCACACACCAGCATAGACCAGCCATGTGCCTCACTCACCAGCATCCACCAGTCATGTGCCTCACTCACCAGCATCCACCAGCCATGTGCCTCACTCACCAGCATCCACCAGTCATGTGCCTCACTCACCAGCATCCACCAGTCATGTGCCTCACTCACCAGCATCCACCAGTCATGTGCCTCACTCACCAGCATCCACCAGTCATGTGCCTCACTCACCAGCATCCACCAGTCATGTGCCTCACTCACCAGCATCCACCAGTCATGTGCCTCACTCACCAGCATCCACCAGTCATGTGCCTCACTCACCAGCATCCACCAGTCATGTGCCTCACTCACCAGCATCCACCAGTCATGTGCCTCACTCACCAGCATCCACCAGTCATGTGCCTCACTCACCAGCATCCACCAGTCATGTGCCTCACTCACCAGCATCCACCAGTCATGTGCGTCACTCACCAGCATCCACCAGTCATGTGACTCACTCACCAGCATCCACCAGTCATGTGCCTCACTCACCAGCATCCACCAGTCATGTGCCTCACTCACCAGCATCCACCAGTCATGTGCCTCACTCACCAGCATCCACCAGTCATGTGCCTCACTCACCAGCATCCACCAGTCATGTGCCTCACTCACCAGCATCCACCAGTCATGTGCCTCACTCACCAGCATCCACCAGTCATGTGACTCACTCACCAGCATCCACCAGGCATGTGCATCACTCACCAGCATCCACCAGTCATGTGCCTCACTCACCAGCATCCACCAGTCATGTGCCTCACTCACCAGCATCCACCAGTCATGACCCTCACTCACCAGCATCCACCAGTCATGTGCCTCACTCACCAGCATCCACCAGTCATGTGCATCACTCACCAGCATCCACCAGTCATGTGCCTCACTCACCAGCATCCACCAGTCAGGTGCATCACTCACCAGCATCCACCAGTCATGTGCCTCACTCACCAGCATCCACCAGTCATGTGCCTCACTCACCAGCATCCACCAGTCATGACCCTCACTCACCAGCATCCACCAGTCATGTGCATCACTCACCAGACTCCACCAGTCATGTGCCTCACTCACCAGCATCCACCAGTCATGTGCCTCACTCACCAGCATCCACCAGTCATGTGCCTCACTCACCAGCATCCACCAGTCATATCCCTCACTCACCAGCATCCACCAGTCACGTGCATCACTCACCAGCATCCACCAGTCCTGTCCCTCACTCACCAGCATCCACCAGTCACGTGCATCACTCACCAGCATCCATCAGTCACGTGCATCACTCACCAGCATCCACCAGTCACGTGCATCACTCACCAGCATCCACCAGTCACGTGCATCACTCACCAGCATCCACCAGCCATGTGCCTCACTCACCAGCATCCACCAGTCATGTGCCTCACTCACCAGCATCCACCAGTCATGTGCCTCACTCACCAGCATCCACCAGTCATGTGCCTCACTCACCAGCATCCACCAGTCATGTGCCTCACTCACCAGCATCCACCAGTCATGTGCCTCACTCACCAGCATCCACCAGTCATGTGCCTCACTCACCTGCATCCAAGCCATGTGCCTCACTCACCAGCATCCACCAGTCATGTGCCTCACTCACCTGCATCCACCAGTCATGTGCCTCACTCACCAGCATCCACCAGTCATGTGCCTCACTCACCAGCATCTACCAGTCATGTGCATCACTCACCTGCATCCACCAGTCATGTGCCTCACTCAGCTGTATCCACCAGCCATGTGCCTCACTCTCCAGCATCCACCGGTCATGTCCCTCACTCACCAGCATCCACCAGCCATGTGCCTCACTCACCAGCATCCACCAGTCATGTCCTTCAATCAAAAGCATCCACCAGTCATGTGCCTCACTCACCAGCATCCTTCAGTCATGTCCCTCACTCACCAGCATCCACCAGCCATGTGCCTCACTCACCAGCATCCTTCAGTCATGTGCTGTACTCACCAGCATCCACCAGCCATGTGCCTCACTCACCAGCATCCTTCAGTCATGTGCCGTACTCACCAGCATCCACCAGCCATGTGCCTCATTCACCAGCATCCTCCAGCCATGTGACTCACTCACGTGCATCCACCAGTCATGTCCCTCACTCACCAGCATCCACCAGTCATGTCCCTCACACACCAGCATAGACCAACCATGTGCCTCTCTCACCTGCATCCACCAGTCATGTACTTCACTCACCAGCATCCACCAGTCATATGCATCACTCTCCAGCATCCACCAGTCATGTGCCTTACTCACCAGCATCCACCAGTCATGTGCATCACTCACCAGCATCCACCAGTCATGTGCCTCACTCACCAGCATCCACCAGTCATATGCATCACTCTCCAGCATCCACCAGTCATGTGCCTTACTCACCAGCATCCACCAGTCATGTGCATCACTCACCAGCATCCACCAGTCATGTGCCTCACTCACCAGCATCCACCAGTCATGTGACTCACTCACCAGTATCCTCCAGTCATGTGCATCACTCACCAGCATCCACCAGTCATGTGCCTCACTCACCAGCATCCACCAGTCATGACCTCACTCACCAGCATCCACCAGTCATGTCCCTCACTCACCAGCATCCACCAGCCATGTGCCTCACTCACCAGCATCCACCAGTCATGTCCTTCAATCAAAAGCATCCACCAGTCATGTGGGAGTGAGTGGTCGTAGCACCACCATGTGCCTCACTCACCAGCATCCACCAGTCATGGCCTCACTCACCAGCATCCCCAGTCATGTGCCTCACTCACCAGCATCCACCGTCATGTGCCTCACTCACCAGCATCCACAGTCATGTGCCTCACTCACCAGCATCCACAGCCATGTGCCTCACTCACCAGCATCCACCAGTCATGTCCTCACTCACCGCATCCACCAGCCATGTGCCTCACTCACCAGCATCCACCAGTCATGTGCCTCACTCACCAGCATCCACCAGTCATGTGCCTCACTCACCAGCATCCACCAGTCATGTGCCTCACTCACCAATCCACCAGTCATGTGCCTCACTCACCAGCATCCACCAGTCATGTGCCTCACTCACCAGCATCCACCAGTCATGTGCCTCACTCACCAGCATCCACCAGTCATGTGCCTCACTCACCAGCATCCACCAGTCATGTGCCTCACTCACCAGCATCCCCAGTCATGTGCCTCACTCACCGCATCCACCAGCATGTGCCTCACTCACCAGCATCCACCAGTCATGTGCCTCACTCACCAGCATCCACCAGTCATGTGCCTCACTCACCAGCATCCACCAGTCATGTGCCTCACTCACCAGCATCCACCAGTCATGTGCCTCACTCACCAGCATCCACCAGTCATGTCCCTCACTCACCAGCATCCACCATCATGTCCTACTCACCAGCATCCACCAGTCATGTGCCTCACTCACCAGCATCCACCAGTCATGTGCTCACTCACCAGCATCCACCATCATGTGCCTCACTCACCAGCATCCACCATCATGTGCCTCACTCACCAGCATCCACCAGTCATGACCCTCACTCACCAGCATCCACCAGTCATGTGCTCACTCACCAGCATCCACCAGTCATGCCTCACTCACCAGCATCCACCATCATGTGCACCTCACTCACCAGCATCCACCAGTCATGTGCCTCACTCACCAGCATCCACCAGTCATGTGCCTCACTCACCAGCATCCACCAGTCATGTGCCTCACTCACCAGCATCCACCAGTCATGTGCCTCACTCACCAGCATCCACCAGTCATTGCTCACTCACCAGCATCCACCAGTCATGTGCCTCACTCACCAGCATCCACCATCCATGTGCCTCACTCACCAGCATCCACCAGTCATGTGCCTCACTCACCAGCATCCACCAGTCATGTGCCTCACTCACCAGCATCCACCAGCCATGTGCCTCACTCACCAGCATCCACCAGTCATGTCCCTCACTCACCAGCATCCACCAGCCATGTGCCTCACTCACCAGCATCCACCGTCATGTCCCTCACTCACCAGCATCCACCAGTCATGTGCCTCACTCACCAGCATCCACCAGTCATATGCCTCACTCACCAGCATCCACCAGTAATGTGCCTCACTCACCAGCATCCACCAGCCATGTGCCTCACTCACCAGCATCCACCAGTCATGTGCCTCACTCACCAGCATCCACAGCCATGTGCCTCACTCACCAGCATCCACCAGTCATGTGCCTCACTCACCAGCATCCACCAGTCATGTTCCCTCACTCACCAGCATCCACCAGTCATGTGCCTACTCACCAGCATCCACCAGTCATGTCCCTCACTCACCAGCATCCACCACCATGTGCCTCACTCACCAGCATCCTCCAGCTATGTGCCTCACTCACCAGCATCCACCATCATGTCCCTCACTCACCAGCATCCACCAGTCATGTCCCTCACTCACCAGCATCCACCATCCATGTGCCTCACTCACCAGCATCCACCAGTCATGTGCCTCACTCACCAGCATCCACAGCCATGTGCCTCACTCACCAGCATCCACCATTCATGTGCCTCACTCACCAGCATCCACCAGTCATGTGCCTCACTCACCAGCATCCACCAGTCATGTGCCTCACTCACCAGCATCCACCAGTCATGTGCCTCACTCACCAGCATCCACCAGTCCGTGCCTCACTCACCAGCATCCACCAGTCATGTGCCTCACTCACCAGCATCCACCAGTCATGTGCCTCACTCACCAGCATCCACCAGTCTGTGCCTCACTCACCAGCATCCACCAGTCATGTGCCTCACTCACCAGCATCCACCAGTCATGTGCCTCACTCACCAGCATCCACCAGTCATGTGCCTCACTCACCAGCATCCACCAGTCATGTGCGTCACTCACCAGCATCCACCAGTCATGTGACTCACTCACCAGCATCCACCAGTCATGTGCCTCACTCACCAGCATCCACCAGTCATGTGCCTCACTCACCCGCATCCACCAGTCATGTGCCTCACTCACCAGCATCCACCAGTCATGTGCCTCACTCACCAGCATCCACCAGTCATGTGCCTCACTCACCAGCATCCACCAGTCATGTGCCTCACTCACCAGCATCCACCAGTCATGTGACTCACTCACCAGCATCCCCCAGTCATGTGCATCACTCACCAGCATCCACCAGTCATGTGCCTCACTCACCAGCATCCACCAGTCATGTGCCTCACTCACCAGCATCCACCAGTCATGACCCTCACTCACCAGCATCCACCAGTCATGTGCCTCACTCACCAGCATCCACCAGTCATGTGCCTCACTCACCAGCATCCCCATTATGTGCCTCACTCACCAGCATCCACCAGTCAGGTCCTAGTCATCACTCACCAGCATCCACCAGTCATGTGCCTCACTCACCAGCATCCACCAGTCATGTGCCTCACTCACCAGCATCCACCAGTCATGACCCTCACTCACCAGCATCCACAAGTCATGTGCATCACTCACCAGACTCCACCAGTCATGTGCCTCACTCACCAGCATCTACCAGTCATGTGCCTCACTCACCAGCATCCACCAGTCATGTGCCTCACTCACCAGCATCCACCAGTCATATCCCTCACTCACCAGCATCCACCAGTCCGTGCATCACTCACCAGCATCCACCAGTCCTGTCCCTCACTCACCGCATCATCCCCAGTCACGTGCATCACTCACCAGCATCCATCAGTCACGTGCATCCTCACCAGCAGCATCCACCAGTCACGTGCATCACTCACCAGCATCCACCAGTCACGTGCATCACTCACCAGCATCCACCAGCCATGTGCCTCACTCACCAGCATCCACCAGTCATTGCCTCACTCACCTGCCCCCACTCACCATCCACCAGTCATGTGCCTCACTCACCAGCATCCACCAGTCATGTCCTCACTCACCAGCATCCACCAGTCCATGTGCCTCACTCACCAGCATCCACCAGTCATGTGCCTCACTCACCAGCATCCACCAGTCATGTGCCTCACTCACCTGGATCCACCAGCCATGTGCCTCACTCACCACCATCCACCAGTCATGTGCCTCACTCACCTGCATCCACCAGTCATGTGCCTCACTCACCAGCATCCACCGGTCATGTGCCTCACTCACCAGCATCTACCAGTCATGTGCATCACTCACCTGCATCCACCAGTCATGTGCCTCACTCAGCTGTATCCACCAGCCATGTGCCTCACTCTCCAGCATCCACCGGTCATGTCCCTCACTCACCAGCATCCACCAGCCATGTGCCTCACTCACCAGCATCCACCAGTCATGTCCTTCAATCAAAAGCATCCACCAGTCATGTGCCTCACTCACCAGCATCCTTCAGTCATGTCCCTCACTCACCAGCATCCACCAGCCATGTGCCTCACTCACCAGCATCTTCAGTCATGTGCTGTACTCACCAGCATCCACCAGCCATGTGCCTCACTCACCAGCATCCTTCAGTCATGTGCGTACTCACCAGCATCCACCAGCCATGTGCCTCATTCACCAGCATCCTCCAGCCATGTGACTCACTCCACGGCATCCACCAGTCATGTCCCTCACTCACCAGCATCCACCAGTCATGTCCCTCACACACCAGCATAGACCAACCATGTGTCCTCTCTCACCTGCATCCACCAGTCATGTACTTACTCACCAGGCAGCATCCACCAGTCATATGCATCACTCTCCAGCATCCACCAGTCATGTGCCTCACTCACCAGCATCCACCAGTCATGTGCATCACTCACCAGCATCCACCAGTCATGTGCCTCACTCACCAGCATCCACCAGTCATATGCATCANCCAGTCATGTACCTCACTCACCAGCATCCACCAGTCATGTGCCTCACTCACCAGCATCCACTAGTCATGTGCCTCACTCACCAGCATCCACCAGTCATGTTCCTCACTCACCAGCATCCATCAGTCATGTACCTCACTCACCAGCATCCACCAGTCATGTGCCTCACTCACCAGCATCCACCAGCCATGTGCCTCACTCACCAGCATCCACCAGTCATGTGCATCACTCACCAGCATCCACCAGTCATGTGCCTCATTCACCTGCATCCACCAGTCATGTGCCTCACTCACCAGCATCCACCAGTCATATGCATCACTCACCAGCATCCACCAGTCATGTGCCTCATTCACCTGCATCCACCAGTCATGTGCCTCACTCACCTGCATCCACCAGTCATGTGCCTCACTCACCAGCATCCACCAGTCATGTGCCTCACTCACCTGCATCCACCAGTCATATGCATCACTCACCAGCATCCACCAGTCATGTGCCTCACTCACCAGCATCCACCAGTCATGTACCTCACTCACCAGCATCCACCAGTCATGTGCATCACTCACCAGCATCCACCAGTCATGTGCCTCATTCACCAGCATCCACCAGTCATGTGCCTCACTCACCAGCATCCACCAGTCATGTTCCTCACTCACCAGCATCCACCAGTCATGTGCCTCACTCACCAGCATCCACCAGTCATGTGCCTCACTCACCAGCATCCACCAACCATATGCCTCACTCACCAGCATCCACCAACCATGTGCCTCACGACTCATGCCATACATATGCAATACTCTACAGTAAATTGTTTACTAACCGGTTTCGTCTTACTATGATTATAATCTGAAAGACTTTGATATATATATATATATATATATATATATATATATATATATATATATATATATATATATATATATATATATATATATATATATATATATATATATATATATATATATATATATATATGTCGTACCTACTAGCCAGAACGCACTTCTCAGCCTACTATGCAAGGCCCGATTTGCCTAATAAGCCAAGTTTTCATGAATTAATAATATATTTTCTCCAATTTTTTCTTACGAAATGATAAAGCTACCCATTTCATTATATATGAGGTATTTTTTTTTTTATTGGAGTTAAAATATCGTAGATATATGACCGAACCTAACCGACCCTACCTAACCTAACCTAACCTATCTTTATAGGTTAGGTTAGGTTAGGAACCCGAAAAAGTTAGGTTAGGTTAGGTTAGGTAGGTTAGGTAGTCGAAAAAACATTAATTCATGAAATCTTGGCTTATTAGGCAAATCGGGCCTTGCATAGTAGGCTGAGAAGTGCGTTCTGGCTACTAGGTACGACATATATATATATATATATATATATATATAGGCAAGTATAGTGTTATAATATATATTGATATGAACCCCAGGTAGCCTAGTTAAGTAGTTACCTTGTGAGAGTTATTCTGCCCACCTAAGTAGAGATTAGGAGTCAGGGGAAGGATGTTAATTAAGTAAGCCTCAGTAAATTATGATTAAATAAGAGACGAGCAGAGGATGAGCATCTTATACAAGTTAGTTGAAATGATATGTTGACATTTTGATTTGGGTCTTGACTGAGACGGAGGTCGTAGCGCGTCACTTGAGTTGCTTCAGTAGTCAAGAATTGACGTAAGTCGCTGCCTCCTGGGAAGAAAGAAGAATATAGTTCTTTAGTTAATGTGAAGGCTACTTTTTACACAGACGTAGTACGTCATTTCTTAGTGATCTTGAACGATTTTAAGTACGGTGTGAATCCTGCAAGATGGTCGTATCCTGTGTGGACTCTAATGTGAGATATCCTTTGAGTAGAGGAAAGTAAGCAGGGGTTCCTGTGTGAAACTTGCCAGGCGACTTCGTAGATTCAGGTCGGGACTGTGAGAAGTTTTGATAGACAGTCCTAAAGGATTTTGGTGGCCGACCAAGAGTGGCGCCATGTACAGCAACAGTCGCCACCTCGTCAACTTCTGTGGTAAGTTTTTTTTTTGAGATATATACAAGAGTTGTTACATTCTTGCACAGTCACTAGTACGCATAGCGTTTTGGGCTGGTCCCTGGAATACGATCCCCCGCCGCGATGAATCGTTTTTTCATCCAAGTACACATTTTACTGTTGCGTTAAACAGAGGCTACAGTTAAGGATTTGCGCCCAGTAAATCCTCCCCGGCCCGGATACGAACCCATGACATAGCGCTCGTGGAACTCCAGGCGAGTGTCTTACCACTACACCACGGAGACTGCAAGTACACTTAATTAGTTGATAATTTGCTTGTTATTATTTGATCTCGTGCCCAGCGATCGTAGGAGACGTTTATGCATATAGGTTAGAGCTTTTATAAAGATAGTGACCAGATATATGGAGTTAAAGATGACGGGACATTGTGGAGGCAGGAGCGACACATACTCACTCGCCTGTGGTCAGGAAGTGACTAAGGGGGCGGAACTTCGGGCATCCTGTCAGAGGAGAAATTGAGTGTGGACTCACCCGAGGACGGGGAAGTACCCACCTCTCCCTGATACTGCTGGCTCCGTTAAGGTGGTGAATCTTAGTGTCACCTTGACATCTGTGGGGGTGCATGGTGCCCCCTTCGAATTTCAGGACGACTTTTTAACCTCCTGTTTTGAACGATTGTTAAGTATTCATATTAAGTGTTAAGGGACAGTGTTAAGTATTCGTTGGAACAAGGTCGTTGCCGGGCACTGTGTTGGTATGCTTAACGGCTCCCGCACCCTGATGATGTCGCTGAGGTGTAGTGTCCCGTCATCGATGTCCATGTTGAGTTACACGCTCCGCTGCCTGTACTGGGGTCAACCACGCACCTGTTATCGGTGTGGTCACGAGGGTCATCTGGCTGCGGCGTGCGACGTGGGAGCAACTGGTCGGGTGCATGTCTTCGTGCGGAGGATTTTCCGCCCCTGTTGCGTTCGGACGGTTCTGAGGACGGTGTGGGTGCTGTGCCTGAGGCACCTGATTGCCTGTCTGCTGCTCCGCCTGTTGAGGCGAGTTCTACGGCCCGTGCGACATGTCAGGTGACTGCTGTGGCCCCTGGGGCTGTTGAGCCAGTGTGTGTGGGTGTCGGGCCGTTGCCTGCGCTGCGTGTAGTGAAGGGTGTCCCGGTGGAGGTCCATGTCCCGCCCCCGCCTGTGGATGTGCTACCGGTTCTCGGGGACACGGGTTCTGCTGTTTTGGAGGGGGTGCTTCGGTAAGGTGAGGTGCCTGCCGTGTCTGTGTGTATTGACGACTGTAGTTCTGCTCTTTCCATCCCTTTGCAGAAGCGTGCACGTCGGTGTTCTGAGGCTGTTTCCCTGGATGATGCGGACAGTGTGGTGGATGTTGTTACCTATTGTTCGTTACATCTCGTGACCCTACAACAGCCAACTTTAAATGTCTAGGGTTACTACAACTGCTGTTGTCTAAAGCGGGTCACCAGTGTAACCCCATGATTGATAACAGGCAAAGAATTAAAAGTATTTCTCCCTTAGGACTGAAGAAATATACATATAAATTTTAGTATATATATTCAATATAATCAATACAGTATAATAATAAGCACAGATGGACAAGTTAACTTATACAACCAAACAAAAAGTATTGTCTCTCATATAATATAATATATAAAAATATGGCACAATATGAATGTTACAGACTTAACTCCACAAAGATGTTATCTCTCCTGTCCCGTGCAAGCTACTAACTCTCGCGCCGTCTCTACCCATAATTCTCTCCCCCTCTGCCTCATCCAGGATGAGGGATGGAAAATACAGACTTTTTAATATTTAAAACTAATTGAACAACCACTTGTTCTCAAAATACATAAGAATGCAAATAAAATATAATAGTTACTTTCAAAATATATAAGTTACAATGCCACCTGCTTAATTACAGTAAATTAACAATATATGAAAATTAAAAAGTGACATCTGGAACTCCCATAACTGAACAGGTCCAGCAATTCTAATTTCCCGAATCTAACAGGTATTAGACGTGTGAAGAGCAACCGCGCTCCTGTCCCCACTGATATTGCCACACCACACGATAATTTACAAAAATATAATATATTTACATATACAGGTAATGATGAAATGAAATAAAATAAGTTTATTTAAATTTATATACGTATCCAGCTAGGAGTACGTAACACTTCCACCTCCAAGAAAAAAAATGCAATGGATTGAAGATCAATGGCATTTTTTCCGAAGTAAAGTGTATGACACTTGAGATTTATGGTATTAATTACACCAAACATGTAAAAGTAATAAGAACACATTTCTGGACAAAAATGAAAACACTCCAAATATATTCTTACATGGAACTCAGAAATTTCAGTCTTATGACTATGTTCTACATATGTTTCACTGGAGTATGCAATTTTATCTTTCCATGGTACTATCTCATTTATTTCACTTTGTTTCAGATCATATTTCACACACCTATCAACAACATTATCATCATTAGCATGAATAGAATTGTCAATAAAGGTAGCTGCTTTCACACAGTTATCACGGCAATTTATCTTTCTATCTGTTCCTACTATTTCTCTAAGATCAGTCCCGTATTTCCATGTGATCCCTTTTCCACATGGTGAATTTTTCCAAGACAGACTCCATTTTCCATTACTCCCTTTTTCTGGAGCTGCACTGCTTAATTGAAGCTGACTGGATGTAAAGTAGAATTGGGACTTCTCCTGGGTATGCTCTGACAAAGACATCTGCTCTTCATCACTCTTGATCCTCTTTGGAACACATACTCTCGCCCAATGAATACTAAAATTAGAGAAATTAGCGTTAAACCTCACAAT
The DNA here is from genome assembly GCA_020271785.1 of Procambarus virginalis. Classification (NCBI taxonomy): domain Eukaryota; kingdom Metazoa; phylum Arthropoda; class Malacostraca; order Decapoda; family Cambaridae; genus Procambarus; species Procambarus virginalis. Next base: position 113,155 of record WNGS01169110.1, read on the forward strand.
TATGTATAAAACTTTCCCATTCATAGAACCTTCCGAAACACAACACAACAACTTAGCAAACCGTTTACCTCCAAACCAATAAATACAACTTAAGATAAGTGTAAAGACTACCTGATCGAACTGACTCAGATGATCCTTAAGGAACACAGAAATCAATTTCCTCATAACTCTGTCATGACGATCAGTGAAAGACAACAGGCATATGCCTAGGCACCATATCTCAATCACAACTCCGAAAACAAGTTCATACCCTCTGATGGTGGACTTGAACACAACACACACTTTCATCAACCTTCTAGTCTTCCAAAAGACTAAATAAAACATGCCAAAAACTTGACAACCCTCACCATCACTTCCCAAGTGATTTACGTCTGATGACAAACAATCAACCAAGAGGTTTAAGGGTCTTAACATCTTGAAGATGCACAGCAGATTACCTGGGAAACACCCAAGGACAATCTGTAACCCTTCACAATGATTAACACAAGTAGGATAACCTTATTCCCCAACTTGAAATACACACCTGGAGCCTCAAACATCTGCTCCCAAGTATGATTAAATCCTTCACCATCACTATGACTCTGAAAGTCAACACCAATATGACTCTGAAAGTCAACACCAATATGACTCTGAAAGTCAACACCACACTTGAGTGGAACATACACGTTGTTCACTACTCGTGCATCAATATAAACTGGATCTGAATATAGAGACACTGCTCTAGTATAACTCACCACTTCCTCAGAACAACTGGATGCACAACCTACTTGAGTAAACTCTCTCTGCTCAACCACAAGGCTGGACAAAGATGTCCCACAGTTCAATACTTCACAAGAGAAGGGCTCCTGCGGAATAAAAGTAGATTTCAACATCCTACACACACTCTGACTCATTTTACACAATGACAAATAATTATTCCACTTGGAATAAGAATCACAACCCACAACTCTGCAACTTAGATCCAAATGATACTTTACCCTCTCAATGGTTTTACCAAAATTTCCTCCCATGACATCTGGAGCTGCTTGGAGTACTGTCTGTTCACAATCAATAAACTACCAAGCTGGGTCACATCCTCACAGACAACTGAAGAGGGAGACTCAATAGGTCTCCATCTACTCGACAGAAGCTGATCCTCTGGCTGCTCTCCCACACTCTCAGAACTGGATCTACAGTACAGACTGTCTCCTTGCTTCTCTCTGAAATCTTAGGGTCAGTTCTACTCAATGCACATAAATTAAGGGAATCTGAAACGAGCGGGCAAGTAACAGGTAGTTTGACCTCCTCCCCTATACTATCACCTTGACTAGGGTGAGGCGGGGCTCTACAACAGACTTACTCTCGACAACTGATTCTAAACTTGGAGTGAGCGGGAATACTTCTGCCAACCCGACATCTTGTCCTAAACCATTCACTTGGCTAGAATACATAGAGTCGTGGCTTTTAAGTTTCTCTCAACTCCTGGCACAACGTTCGTAGTGAGCGGGCAAGACAATGGTACATGGACATCCTTTCCCAATTTATTGGAATAAAGCAGAGTCATAGTATCAGGCTTACTCTCAACAACTAGGTCGGCCACACATGAATCTGGAACAACCACATCCCACTTCTCCACTGAAGGGGTACTGGTTACTGGAACAAATGCTTGAGTAACATTAGAACTGACAACTGGATTTATAATAGTACTGACATCAGCACAGGTAGGATGGACAAAACCATCTACTACAACAGGTTGTTCATTCATAGAACTAACTTCAGCACAGGCAGAATAAACATGGTCTGCAACTGGCTGTTTACACAAACTGGGATCAATCTCACCCACAACATGATTTATGGCCACATCATTACCCAATATAACATCCACACCTGGGATGGGCAACTGTGTACTAACACCCACAGTGCATACACATGGTGTAATGGTGGATCTTAAAGTAACATCTATTAGAGGTACAGTTTACATCCTGCAACACTCTGAAGAACAACAAACTTTCCAGTATCTCTCTTTGCAACATTAGAAAGTATACTGGATGAAATTAAGGTTTGGGAAGCACCTGTATCACGAAGAATAATCACTGGCTTCCACTCCCCATTAACACACAAAACTTCACCTGAAGACATATATGGTGAATACTGTTTCACCCAATTGGGGTTTACAGTTACATGTTCATTAGTAAATTTATTTTGCACACCTCTACAATAAATGAGACCAGTTGGTCGTAACTCAGGGTGCAATATAAAACAGGAATTAATTCCATGGCCTTTTTTTTTACAATGGGACAGGACCTTACAGTGGACACACCTGTAGAACCAACTGTAGGTTTAGAATTAACCTTATTAATATTTGACATTCCTGACAATGAAGTAGCAGGATTAGGTTTTGTAAGAGAAGAGCTCATGGGAGTAACTGGAGCACTAGGACTGGATTGGTTCTGATAAGGAGTTCTGTGAGCATTATGATTTACTCTACGATTAAACTTAGGTGAATGGGCCGTAAACTGGGCCTTAGTCAACAACTCATGCTCATCAGCGAGCTTTGACAGCTCATAAATGTCTGTTACATTCTTTTGTTCTGCCATAAACGTAGACAACTTGTCTGGGAGACATGACAATACTTCTTCCATGATAAGAAGATTCTTTAGAGCATCATACTCAGTTACTGAAAGTGACTTTAACCATCTGTTGCAATAATTCGTCTTTTGACGAGTAAAATCAGCTATTGTCTGATCACTTACCCTCCTTAGGTTCCTAAACTTTTACCTGTGTGCCTCTGGATTTAATTGATACGCATTAAGATGCTTTTCTTTACAAACTCATAATCAAAACTATTAGCGTCAGGTAGGGATGTAAAAACCTCCTGACTACGCCCTTTAAATTGAGACTGCATGATTGCTACCCATTGATCCCTTGGCCAGTTCATACTGATTGCAATCTTATAAAAATGTGCAAAGAAAACCTCAGGATCCTCCTCATTAAACTTGGGTAATCTATATACTTATTCATCCTTATGGGATTATTATCATTATTAGTTGAAACATTACTAGTATTTCCATGCCCAGCTGCCATACGCTGTGTTTCAAGTCTAAAGTTAGTTCAGCCATTTGTTGTTGAATTTCAACTGTTGCTTCCTTGTGGCCTCCAGTTGCAATTCAACCACAACTCTTCTATTTTGTGCCTCAATCTCTAAACGCCTAGTCTCAAGCTCCCTCTGTTGAGCTTCAGCCTCTAATATTTTCTGTTGCTGTTGAGCTTCAATCTCTCTTGACGAGCTTCAGCCTCTAATATTTTCTGTTCCTTTTGAGCTTCAAGCTTAGCATATGCTATTTGCGCTTCTAACTCAAGACGCTTTAAAGCCATTTGCTCACTCGTCCTTCTCTAACTTCCTCCAGAATTTCCTCTCTAACTCTCCATTCTCAACTAAATGTGTCACTATGACTCTCAGAATTTGTGGCTTAGTCATGTTATTTTTGGGCTGTTAATTCTAGCTTACTGGCCATATTTATTAACGCAGACTTTGTTAGGCTTTTAATTCCCTCAAAGTGGGCTAGCCAACAGCGACAACACTTGATCCTCCATTTTTACTAACACTTGGCACTTGAATTAACACAATAATAACACAATGGCACTGCACTACACTTCACTGTAAAATTGTCACAACACTGAAAATTCGCTTGGCCTCACTGCACAAACAAAATATTTAGGATACTTACCTCAAAATCGTGAAACGTTGTTACTTGACACACCGGAAAACTTGCATGGCACACGGAATAGTTCTAAAGAACACACAAGACTCTTAAACACCTGGTACCTAGAAGGCAAGGTTAGATTAGCACAGTTAAGTTTATGTGGGAACAATATTTCCCGGCACAGGCCCCCTAACTCTTGTTACCTATTGTTCGTTACGGCTCGTGACCCTACAACAGCCAACTTTAAATGTCTAGGGTTACTACAACTGCTGTTGTCTAAAGCGGGTCACCAGTGTAACCCCATGATTGATAACAGGCAAAGAATTAAAAGTATTTCTCCCTTAGACTGAAGAATATACATATAAATTTTAGTATATAATTCTAAATCAATACAGTATAATAATAAGCACAGATGGACAAGTTAACTTATACAACCAAACAAAAGTATTGTCTCTCATATAATATAATATATAAAAATATGGCACAACATGAATGTTACAGACTTAACTCCACAAAGATGTTATCTCTCCTGTCCCGTGCAAGCTACAACTCTCGCGCCGTCTCTACCCATAATTCTCTCCCCCTCTGCCTCATCCAGGATGAGGGATGGAAAATACAGACTTTTTAATGTTTAAAACTAATTGAACAACCACTTGTTTTCAAAATACATAAGAATGCAAATAAATATAATAGTTACTTTCAAAATATATAAGTTACAATGCCACCTGCTTAATTACAGTAAATTAACAATATATGAAAATTAAAAAGTGACATCTGGAACTCCCATAACTGAACAGGTCCAGCAATTCTAATTTCCCGAATCTAACAGGTATTAGACGTGTGAAGAGCAACCGCGCTCCTGTCCCCACTGATATTGTCACACCACATGATAATTTACAAAAATATAATATATTTACATATACAGGTAATGATGAAATGAAATAAAATAAGTTTATTTAATTTATATACGTATCCAGCTAGGAGTAGGTAACAGATGTGGCCTCTGTGGACTCTTCGGACGGTGCGGGTGTGACCTGTGTGGATGTAACGATGGTGGCCGTGCCTGCGGTGGGGCCTGCTGGGCGTGGTGTGGTGCGGCCTGTCTCGAAGCGTTCGCGGCGGGCTCGGAGTGTGTCTTCCCTTCGTGGTGTGCCTTGGGAGGAGGTGGGGGAGTATGGTGCTCTGGCGCCCCCGCCGAGGATGATGGTGCTGTGAGGGGCTCCGAAGTTGCTACCTGTGCCCCCCCCCCCCTCCTGCGTCTCCTGCTGTTGGATCTCCACAGTGGGGGGTTATCCATGATGATCGGGACCTCGTCATGATGTTGCGGAAAGATGTGCGCCAAGGGGCCTCGGCTCCTGTGCCCTGTGATGAGGTCGATGGCGCGCCTGCATCCCCTGCTGTATCCCTCCTTCCTTGCTCCGGTCTGGGGTTGCCTAGTCCCGTCTGCTGGGGTCGTGCCCTGTGAGGGTCCGGTGTTGGGCCCTTATCGGGATGCCAGGGTGCTTCCAGTCCCATGGTGCTCGTCCACTGTCTAGGTGTCGCGGGTGAAGGAGTTTGTGTATAGGGTGCCGGATAAGATGTCTCAGCCGATGCCGCCGCCTGGTGGCCAGGTGCCTGATGACACGTGGGTGATTTGGGAGGCGTACTGCTTGCGCTTTCCGATATACAAGTTCCCGGAGAAGTATTAGTTCACGTCTGCTCAGTTGCCGCCGCGACCTCGTCACCTCGCCCCTCCGGTGCGGGGAGTCTCCCTCTGACGTCCTCCTCTGTTTTCGTCGCCACTCCTCTCTTTACGTCCCATCACATCTAACACTTTTGATTTGCTTCTCCTCCTTAACGTCAACGCGTCTCCCTACCTTTGTCCTGGTGCAGTCATCGGCAAGGGTAAACCCTTCATGCAAACTGTACCTATTCTGAGAAGAAGAAGAGGTTACAAACACAAGACAGAACACGAAACAATGGGTATAAATTGGATAAGTGAACATATGAATGGAAGTAACTGCAGAAGGTCTATTGGCCCATACTTCCTCTTGCTGCTTCCATATTGGTTCAGGGTCTTTAAGTAGGTAGAATATAGTTGTGTATTAATTGGCTGTTGATTGCAGAAATCAACAGCTAACATTATACTTCAACGAAGTATAATGTTAGTTATGAACAGCGCTGAAAGTTTCCTTTGACTATTTTCAATTGAGGTAAAGTTATTTTAGTAAGGAAAGGCTTGAAAGTAGTTACTTTTGACTATTTTCAGTTTAGAGAAGTGTCATTTTCGTTAAGAAATGATGTAATAATGACGAACGTGACTATTTTTTTTACTCAAAGACGCATAATGGAAGTTAAGAAACGTTAAGAAAAGATTGTCTTTGTAAATTTTTACTGTAATGTGCAGAATTGTTTAGGAACAGTGCTGGTAAGAAATAATAAGTTGTTATGCAGAAATACATTAACATAGTTGTTTAAAAATATACCTAGATAAATGACTTAATATACTTTGTAATATGAAAAAAATTGTAAATAGATAAATAAATTGTAACTAAATTTGTTGGGGAACTGTAATTTGTTGATAATATTTGACAATGAAGTAGTTACTGAATTACTGAAACAATTGTACATTTGATTTTAAAGAACATGTAAAAGAATATGGTGAACATAGTGAACATGCAGGGAATATGAAAACATGAAAAAGAATATACAGACTATACGAAGGATGAATAACGAACTTGTGAAGAACATTCTAATAACATTATGAACATGACAAAGAACACAGAAAACATGAGGGGAAATTTGTTTAGAACATTGTTCGATATTTAAAACAAAGTTATTTCGAATGCAGTAAATCAGGTTAAGACAGTAATCAAGCTCCAGCTCTTGACTCCCGCCTTACCTTAGTCATACAACTCTGGTGTTAACCAAGCAAGTTCCCTGAAAGTTTAAACTGCTGTATTTCAGACATAGGAAAATACAACAATCTAGTTGTTGAAACTGGAGCTCTAGCTCCTGTCCCCCAAAATAGTTCTCTCTCACAACTCCGCTATTACCCGGATGAAGAGAATGCGATGAACACAGTGAATATGAACTGAACTTGCAGACAACATGCTGTGAACATTTCCAGAACACGGAGAGAACATATAAATATAGAATAACTCTGAAAAGAGTATAATTATGGAATGACTATGAGGGGAGGAGGAGCTGGGGTATGAGGGAGATAGGTGAGAGGACGGGTGTGGGGGGGGGGGAGCATGGAGGGAGAGAGGGAGGGGAGATACGATGTGTTATGACCGTGTGATAATTAACGACCGAGTGATTATTTACACTCGAGGTTATGTGTACTCTGATAAGGCTGCAGCAAGTCTGATGGTCAGGAATAACTAAGTTTGATGAACGTTGAACTAAGGCAGGGGACAGGAGCTGGAGTATGTTAAGTGTGTTTAACTTATTTACCTCTTCTGAAATAACATGTTTAAATCTCGAACAAACTGATCGGATAATAGCGGAGTTGAACGAATGAAGTAAGGCGGGGGACGGGAGCTACAACTCTGTAAATTTATTTTCTTTTCTTACTCAGTCAGAAGTATTACAGTGTTAAATTGGGCTAAAATTGGACTACTTGTAGTGAAACTACCTATAATTGAAGAGAGCCGGGCCCAAGAACTAACTTCTGATTCTGTGATTTACTTAAAAAAAACGGGAACTTAAGTCCATAGAGTTTATTTTTCTCTTTAAGATATCTTTAAGATCATTGGTGTAGGTAAAACTCTGAAAATAAATAACGCCGGGTCCAAGGACGAACATTGGATGAAGTTGTTCCAAATATCTGCTGAAGTCAGTAACGTTTATTGTTACTGATAAGAACTCTTTATGACCGCAGAGTGACGACTACAACTCTGAACAATTTGGGTCTTACACTGGACTCTGTGTAATTGATCAATGTGTGTACACGGAGGCACGTACACGGAGGTGTGTACACAATGGTAGTGTACACATTGGTAGTGTACACAATGGTAGTGTACACATTGGTAGTGTACACAATGGTAGTATACACTATGGTAGTGAACACAATGGTAGTGTACACAATGGAAGTGTACACAATGGTAGTTTACACAATGGTAGTGTACACTACAGTAGTGTACACTATGGTAGTGTACACAGAGGCGTGTACACTATGTTAGTGTACACAGAGGCGTGTACACTATGGTAGTGTACACAGAGGCGTGTACACTATGGTAGTGTACACAGAGGTGTGTACACTATGGTAGTGTACACAGAGGCGTGTACACTATGGTAGTGTACACAGAGGCGTGCACACTATGGTAGTGTACACAGAGGCGTGTACACTATGGTAGTGTACACAATGGTAGTGTACACAATGGTAGTGTACACAGAGGCGTGTACACAATGGTAGTGTACACAGAGGCGTGTACACAATGGTAGTGTACACATAGGCGTGTACACAATGGTAGTGTACACATAGGCGTGTACACAATGGTAGTGTACGCATAGGCGTGTACACAATGGTAGTGTACACATAGGCGTGTACACAATGGTAGTGTACACAGAGGCGTGTACACAATGGTAGTGTACACATAGGCGTGTACACTATGGTAGTGTACACATAGGCGTGTACACAATGGTAGTGTACACAGAGGCGTGTACACAATGGTAGTGTACACAGAGGCGTGTACACTATGGTAGTGTACACATAGGCGTGTACACAATGGTAGTGTACACAGAGGCGTGTACACAATGGTAGTGTACACATAGGCATGTACACAATGGTAGTGTACACAGAGGCGTGTACACAATGGTAGTGTACACAGAGGCGTGTACACAATGATAGTGTACACAGAGGCGTGTACACAATGGTAGTGTACACAGAGGCGTGTACACAATGATAGTGTACACAGAGGAGTGTACACAATGATAGTGTACACAGAGGTGTGTACACTATGGTAGTGTACACTATGGTAGTGTACACAGAGGCGTGTACACTATGGTAGTGTACACAGAGGTGTGTACACTATGGTAGTGTACACTATGGTACTGTACACTATGGTAGTGTACACTATGGTAGTGTACACTATGGTAGTGTACACAGAGGCGTGTACACAATGATAGTGTACACAGAGGCGTGTACACAATGGGGTTCACCTTCCCAACCCGACAGTTCTTGGAAGGAGAAGTTTTCCTAGTGTTTACTGTGTCCGTCAAGGAACATTTGGAGTGTATAAATAACCGACAAAACTCCCCGTTGGTGTTCAGATGTTTCCTGGTTTGGTTGTTAGACGTGACAGTAAACGAGGAGTGAGAACAACTGATGCGTAGTTGTCATGGTGCGTCATCACTGTGTTGTTGTCTCTTCACGAACATGAATTGGCATACATATTTATGCATGAGTTCTTCACCATATGTGCGTTAGAGTACATAAGACAAGAGTACAAACAATGAGATTATTTGAAGATGATTTACGCACCAAACAAGCACGTTGTTTCCGTGTTGTTAGTTTTGACTTGGGCGGAGGTGTTCCAGAGGCGAGGCCCACTGGGCGGTCTGCCTCCACCCTCACCCTGGGACCTCTGCCTCCACCCACACCCAGGGACCTCTGCCTCCACCCACACCCAGGGACCTCTGCCTCCACCCTCACCCAGGGACCTCTGCCTCCACCCACACCCAGGGACCTCTGCCTCCACCCTCACCCAGGGACCTCTGCCTCCACCCACACCCAGGGACCTCTGCCTCCACCCACACCAAGGGACCTCTGCCTCCACCCACACCCAGGGACCTCTGCCTCCACCCTCACCCAGGGACCTCTGCCTCCACCCTCACCCAGGGACCTCTGCCTCCACCCACACCCAGGGACCTCTGCCTCCACCCACACCCAGGGACCTCTGCCTCCACCCTCACCCAGGGACCTCTGCCTCCACCCACACCCAGGGACCTCTGCCTCCATCCACACCCAGGGACCTCTGCCTCCACCCTCACCCAGGGACCTCTGCCTCCATCCACACCCAGGGACCTCTGCCTCCATCCACACCCAGGGACCTCTGCCTCCACCCTCACCCAGGGACCTCTGCCTCCATCCACACCCAGGGACCTCTGCCTCCACCCTCACCCAGGGACCTCTGCCTCCACCCACACCCAGGGACCTCTGCCTCCACCCTCACCCAGGGACCTCTGCCTCCACCCTCACCCAGGGACCTCTGCCTCCACCCACACCCAGGGACCTCTGCCTCCACCCACACCCAGGGACCTCTGCCTCCACCCTCACCCAGGGACCTCTGCCTCCACCCACACCCAGGGACCTCTGCCTCCACCCTCACCCAGGGACCTCTGCCTCCATCCACACCCAGGGACCTCTGCCTCCACCCTCACCCAGGGACCTCTGCCTCCATCCACACCCAGGGACCTCTGCCTCCATCCACACCCAGGGACCTCTGCCTCCACCCTCACCCAGGGACCTCTGCCTCCATCCACACCCAGGGACCTCTGCCTCCACCCACACCCAGGGACTTTTGCCTCCACCCTGACCCAGGGACCTCTGCCTCCACCCTCACCCAGGGACCTCTGCCTCCACCCTCACCCAGGGACCTCTACCTCCACCCACACCCAGGGACCTCTGCCTCCACCCACACCCAGGGACCTCTGCCTCCACCCACACCCAGGGACCTCTGCCTCCACCCACACCCAGGGACCTCTGCCTCCACCCACACCCAGGGTAAAACAGCACCATGGGAGCAGGTGTGTGATGGGGTGCCTGGGAGTCCTGGGGGTCTGGAAGAGAGAGGAAGGGTAATGGGGACACTTGGTGCTGTCGAAATGGAGTGAGGGGGAAGTGGTGTGTGGAGTCAAGTGCACGGAGAGACATAGGTGTGACACCAGGTGTGGGTGTTGGCAGCTAAGCTCTCTCGTCAGGGAGCTGTGAGTGTGTGAGAGGTTCTTCACATGTATTATATATATATATATATATATATATATATATATATATATATATATATATATATATATATATATATATATATATATATGAACCGTGTGTTGTTTGAACACACCGAACATATGAACAAGCCGTTCAGGCTTGTTCATATGTTCGCATTTGTGTTCCTCACGTGTGCTCCAAAGAATGAGGTGATTTGATAAAATACCATGCCCAAGATAACCCTCAGAGTGCAGGCGGGAGGATGGGGAATTAGCCTTGGCTACCATCCTTTTTTGTCCGGTCGTGATGGTCGAGTGGTTAAGGGATCCTGTACATCAGTTGCAGATTATGGGTTCTGGCAGTCACTTCTGGGGTGACTGCCAGAAATATAAATTCTATTTATATTTAGTAATGGAAATATAAATTCTCCAAAATTCATTTGTATTTATGGTTTGACGCCTGAGCGCGTTTCTTAATGGCTTATTGCATTTTCAAAGGCTTAATTTATACACAAATTCATCGTACTTATACTCTATTGGGTGAGGTGATATGGTACAAAGGTTTTGGGTGAGGTGAACAAACTTGTGACAAACACAAAACAGTACACGAAACAATTGGTATAACTTGGATATGAGAACATAAGAATGTAAGTAACTGCAGAAGGCCTATTGGCCCATACTTACTCTTGCTGCTTCCATATTGGTTTGGGGTCTTGAAGTAGGTAGAATATAGTTGTACATTAATTGGCTGTTGATTGCTAGTAGTGACTTTTTGATGTGTAGTGCCTCGCTGATGTCGAGCCGCCTGCTATCGCTGTACCTGTCGATAATTTCTGTGTTGTTTGTTAAGATTTCTCTGGTGATGGTCTGGTTGTGAGAAGAGATTATATGTTCCTTGATGGAGCCCTGTTTTTATGCATTGCCTGGAAAGAGACGTTGTTGTCTTACAAATATACTGAGTTCTTTGGGGCTTCCAGTCCTCAAGTGGGCATTTGAAGGCATAGACGACGTTGGTTTCCTTCAAGGTGTTCTGCTTGTATCTGGGGAGTTTTTCATGAGTAAATTGGCCGTTTTTTTGTTATTTAAAGTAAATTGTCAATTGTATTTTCAGATTTTTGTCTGTAGGGATAACGTTCCTATGAACAATATCTTTCAAGACCTTTTCCTCCTTTTTATGAGCCATCGAAAAGAAGTTCTTGTAAAATAGTCTAATAGGGGGTACAAATGTTGTGTTGGTCGACTCTTCAGAGGTTGCATGGCGTTTCACATTTCTTTTAATGATATCTTTTAAAAAACATTAGAGAAGCAGTTGTTGACTAGGACCTGCCTTACCCTACAGAGATCTTCATCGATTTGCTTCCATCCTGAGCTGTGGGTGAGAGCACGGTCGACGTAAGCATTGACATCACTCCTCTTGTACCTGTCTGGGCAGTCACTATTGGCATTGAGGTACATTCCTATGTTTGTTTCCTTAGTGTAGACTGCAATGTAGAAGCCTCCACTTCTTTCCGTGACTGTTACATCCAGAAAGGGCAGCTTCCCATTATTCTCTTTCTCGTAAGTGAAACGCAACACAGAATTTCGCTCAAATGCCTTCTTCAGCTGCTGCAAACGTCTGGCATAAGGTACCTGCATAATAGATATCATATCGGTTTTGTTGAATATATCATAAAAAGAAAGGTGAAACGCTATGCAACCTCTGAAGAGTCCACCAACACAACACTTTTCATCTAGTAATCGGGGCTCTTGGGCCACCAGCTGTGGGAGTGGGGCGTCTCATCTTGGGCCACCAGCTGTGGTAGTGGGGCGTCTCATCTTGGGCCACCAGCTGTGGAAATGGGGTCTCCTCTTGGGCAACCAGCTGTGGGAGCGGGGCGTCTCATCTTGGGCCAACAGCTGTGGGAGTGGGGCATCTCATCTTGGGCCACCAGCTGTGGAAGTGGGGTGTCTCATCTTGGGCCACCAGCTGTGGGAGCGGGGCGTCTCATCTTGGGCCACCAGCTGTGAGAGCATGGCGTCTCATCTTGGGCCACCAGCTGTGGGAGCAGGGCGTCTCATCTTGGGCCACCAGCTGTGAGAGCATGGCGTCTCATCTTGGGCCAGCAGCTGTGGTAAATAGGCCTTTCTCATCTTGGCCCAACAGCTGTGGGAGTGGGGCGTCTCATTTTGGGCCATCAGCTGTGGGACTGGGAGCGTCTCATCTTGGGCCACCAGCTGTGGGAGCGGGGCGTGTCATTTTGGGCCACCAGCTGTGGGAGTGGGGCGTCTCATCTTAGGCCACCAGCTGTGAGAGCGGGGCGTCTCATCTTGGACCACCAGCTGTGGGAGCGGGGAGTCTCATCTTGGGTCATCAGCTGTGGGAGTGGTGCGTATCATCTTGGGCCACCAGCTGTGGGAGCGCGGCGTCTCATCTCGGGCCACCAGCTTTGGGAGTGGGGCGTCTCATCTTGGGCCATCAGGTGTGAGAGTGGGGCGTCTCATCTTGGGCCACCAGCTGTCGGAGTGGAGCGTCTCATATTGGGCCACCAGCTGTGGGAGTGGGGCGTCTCATCATGGGCCATCAACTGTGGGAACGGGGCGTCTCATCTTGGGCCACCAGCTGTGGGAGCGGGGCATCTCATCTTGGGCCACCAGCTGTGGGAGCATGGCGTCTCATCTTGGGCCACCAGCTGTGGGAGTGGGGCATCTCGTCTTGGGCCACCAGCTGTGATAGTGGGGCGTCTCATCTTGGGCCACCAGGTGTGGAAGCGGGGCGTCTAATCTTGGGCCACCAGCTGTGGGAGTGGAGCGTCTCATCTTGGCCACCAGCTGTAGGAGTGGGGCATCTCATCTTGGGCCACCAGCTGTGATAGTGGGGGGTCTCATCTTGGGCCACCAGCTGTGGGAGCGGGGCGTCTCATCTTGGACCACCAGCTGTGGGAGTGGGGCGTCTCATCTTGGGCCACCAGCTGTGGGATTGGGTCGTCTCATTTTGGGCCACCAGCTGTGGGAGTGGGGCGGTTCATCTTGGGCCACCAGCTGTGGGAGCGCGGCGTTTCATCATGGCCACCAGCTGTGGGAGTGGGGCGTCTCATCTTGGGCCACCAGCTGTGGGAGTGGGGCGTCTCATCTTGGGCCACCAGCTGTGGGAGTGGGGCGTCTCATCTTGGGCCACCAGCTGTGGGAGTGGGGCGTCTCATCTTGGGCCACCAGCTGTGGGAGTGGGGCGTCTCATCTTGGGCCACCAGCTGTGGGAGTGGGGCATCTCATCTTGGGCCACCAGCTGTGGAGTGGGGCGTCTCATCTTGGGCCACCAGCTGTGGGAGTGGGGCGTCTCATCTTGGGCCACCAGCTGTGGGAGTGGGGCGTCTCATCTTGGGCCACCAGCTGTGGGAGTGGAGCGTCTCATCTTGGGCCACCAGCTGTGGGAGTGGGGCATCTCATCTTGGGCCACCAGCTGTGATAGTGGGGCGTCTCATCTTGGGCCACCAGCTGTGGGAGCGGGGCGTCTCATCTTGGGCCACCAGCTGTGGGAGTGGAGCATCTCATCTTGGGCCACCAGCTGTGGGAGTGGGGCGGTTCATCTTGGGCCACCAGCTGTGGGAGCGCGGCGTTTCATCATGGGCCACCAGCTGTGGGAGTGGGGCGTCTCATCTTGGGCCATCAGCTGTGAGGTGGGGCGTCTCATCTTGGGACACCAGCTGTGAGAGTGGGGTGTCTCATCTTGGGCCACCAGCTGTGGGAGCGCGGCGTTTCATCATGGGCCACCAGCTGTGGGAGTGGGGCGTCTCATCTTGGGCCATCAGCTGTGAGGTGGGGCGTCTCATCTTGGGACACCAGCTGTGAGAGTGGGGTGTCTCATCTTGGGCCACCAGCTGTGGGAGTGGGGTGTCTCATCTTGGGCCACCAGCTGTGGGAGCGGGGCGTCTCATCTTGGGGCACCAGCTGTGGGAGTGGGGCGTCTCATCTTGGGCCACCAGCTGTGGGAGCGGGGCGTCTCATCTTGGGCCACCAGCTGTGGGAGTGGGGCATCTCATCTTCGGCCACCAGCTGTGGGAGTGGGGCGTCTCATCTTCGGCCATCAGCTGTGGGAGTTGGGCAGTTCATCTTGGGCCACCAGCTGTGGGAGTGGGACGTCTCATCTTGGGTCACCAGCTGTGGGAGTGGGGCGTCTCATCTTGGAGTAATCTTTCTACCATTGGGTCCTCTAACATTAGGATGGTGTTTCACACCCTGATGGCTTGGTGCTGTAGTCTGATGTTTAGTGGCTGTATGTTCAGGAGTTCATGGAGTTCCTGGACTGTCTGATCATAAGGTGGATGGTGTTTTGCTGCTCTCCTTATTGCCTTATACCGCACTGCTTGTAGTTGTTGCATGTTAGTTTTCTTTATGGTGTGTAGAGGTACTGAGGAATATTCTAGTTTCTATAATTGGATGGGGTTATGTTGTCCGGAGGGGAGGGGGTGCCTTTGGGAGGGACGGGGTGGGGTACTTGTTGTTGGGACGGGGAGGGGTGCCTGAGGGACGGAATGGGGGATGATGGGGAAGCCAGGGGAAGTGGGGGGAACACGTTTCCTCCGGACAAGGTGAGGGAGAAGAGGCAGCTCCCACAGTCACTTGCTCACCGGCTGCCAGCCAGCCTGGACGTCTCGTTGCCTGTTGCCATGGCGTCCTACCACTGTCCCGCCTCCTCTGTGTCCTCGCTCTCACCGCTGCTCTCACTCACGGGTGAGTAAACTCTCCTTCAAACACCCTTAACGTTAATAGTTTACATTATTCACCTTATTTGATTCTGACGAAACATTTGGAAAGTTTGTGTAATTATGACAAATAGGAGGAGCTCCTATATTGTCCTCCCCATGTACCCGTCCTGTCAGAGGTAGTAACAGGTGTAGGTGGAGCTCCTATATTGTCCTCCCCATGTTCCCGTCCTGTCAGTGGTAGTAACAGGTGTAGGTGGAGCTCCTATATTGTTCCCCATGTTCCCGTCCTGTCAGTGGTAGTAACAGGTGTAGGTGGAGCTCCTATATTGTCCTCCCCATGTTCCCGTCCTGTCAGTGGTAGTAACAGGTGTAGGTGGGGCTCCTATATTGTTGCCCATGTACCCGTCCTGTCAGTGGTAGTAACAGGTGTAGGCGGAGCTCCTATATTGGTGCCCATGTACCCGTCCTGTCAGTGGTAGTAACAGGTGTAGGTGGAGCTCCTATATGTTGCCCATGTACCCGTCCTGTCAGTGGTAGTAACAGGTGTAGGTGGAGCTCCTATATTGTTGCCCATGTACCCGTCCTGTCAGTGGTAGTAACAGGTGTAGGTGGGGCTCCTATATTGTTGCCCATGTTCCCGTCCTGTCAGTGGTAGTAACAGGTGTAGGTGGGGCTCCTATATTGTTCCCCATGTACCCGTCCTGTCAGTGGTAGTAACAGGTGTAGGTGGGGCTCCTATATTGTTCCCATGTACCCGTCCTGTCAGTGGTAGTAACAGGTGTAGGTGGGGCTCCTATATTGTTCCCCATGTACCCGTCCTGTCAGTGGTAGTAACAGGTGTAGGTGGGGCTCCTATATTGTTCCCCATGTACCCGTCCTGTCAGTGGTAGTAACAGGTGTAGGTGGGGCTCCTATATTGTTCCCATGTACCCGTCCTCTCAGTGGTAGTAACAGGTGTAGGTGGAGCTCCTATATTGTCCTCCCATGATAGTGGAACATAGTTCAGGAACTGAACTCCAATATCCATTTAACTAAGATCTGTTGTCAGCAGGCTTAGTGTGGTCGTTCCTGTAGCGTAGTGGTCTTCGTCCTCGACTCACTATCGGGGAATCTGTGGTTCGATCCCCGTACGGAGCAGAAATGGTTGGGCACCTGTTCATGTAGTTTTAAATAGGTATCTAGGAGTTAAGTAACTGTTGTGGGCAGTCTGTCACGAGTCGAACCTTCCTGTCCAGGGCGCTACCACTGAGCCATTGTTCTTCGCCAGTATTAATCCACTTTGTTTTCAAGTTCAATTTTTCCACAAGTATAATTTGTTACTTGATATATATATATATCCATTATATGTATATATATCGTCATACGCTATATATCTGTAGGTTAGATGTTTAAGTTTTATCGGTAACTATTTGTAGTTCCAGCGAGTCAACTATTTATAAAGGTGCAATGTGACAAAAATAATATAATGTTGGAGGAAACTTGTGAGTACATCAGTTGCGGGTCGCATGTAAAACATTGTCATTCATAAACAAGATGTTTGGCGGCTGAACTAACGAGCAATTGGCCATTGTTTGTGGGTGTACGGCTGCTGGCGGTCCGTGCCCGTAAACAGTGGCCCACGTGTGCCTTCACCCAGCTGGTACACCAGTCTGGAGATGAACACCTTCCTGCACCACCACCCACCAACTCCAACTCTTCTCCAGCACCGACTCATCACGTAATTCATCACATGATTCATCACAAGACTCATCACGTGATTCTCATGAGACTCATCACGGGACTCATCACATGATTCATCACAAGACTCATCACGTGATTCATCACAAGACTCATCACATGATTCATCACAAGACTCATCCCATGATTCATCACGAGAATCATCACACGATTCATCACGTGATTCATCACAAGACCCATCACGTGATTCATCACAAGACTCATCACATGATTCATCACGAGAATCATCACATGATTCATCACGTGATTCATCACAAGACTCATCACGTGATTCATCCTGAGGCCATCACATGATTCATCACGAGAATCATCACCCCTGGAAACACAAACCGAAACTGTCTCTATTTTCCGCTTGTTACAACTTGTAATAAAGTTGTTACATCTGGCTTAACGTGTTTATGACGAATTAGACGTTGTTACAACTTGCATATTGGGGGTTATTAACTGGTTAGGTGTTAAAACTTGTTCGAACGTTGTACCAACGTCGTAGTTTCGGTGTGTGTTTGGTGGGACGTGATTCATCCCAAGACTCATCACGTGATTCATCATGAGACTCATCACGAGATTTATCACGGGACTCATCACGTGATAATCACGAGAATTATCACGTGATTCATCACAGGATTCTCACGTGATTCATCATGAGACTCATCACTGGATTCATCCAAGACTCATCACGTGAATCATCACGTGATTTATCATGGGACACATCACGTGAATCATCACGTGATTTATCATGGGACTCATCACGGGCCACATCATATGATTCATCACGAGATTCATCACAGTACTCATCGAGTGATTCATCATGGGACTCATCCGTGATTCATTAAGTTATCTGTTGGAATCCCACGTGTATAAATGCTTCACTCACGAAATATACAATTAAATGGCCACTGAATTAAACAACTAAACTAACCAAACTTATATAGGCCTAACTATACACAATTATATTTATATAACAACAATTGGTATTAAACGCCTCTGTATCTCCTCTGTACTGAGGAAGTACCTCTGGGAGTCTGTAACATCTGCTGATGTAGATTTGACTAAATGTAAACTCTCTCAGCAGAATATTTGCTTACTTTGCGTCATATATAATGGAATGTGAAAAAAATCGCGGAATTCAGATATAACACCATCAATGCTGTCCCAAAATGTGTAAGTACTTCATTCATAATGATGTGCTGCCAAAATCTTAGCGAAGTCCCCAAAGATTGCTTACTGTAGGTGCAGCCTGCACACGACTGTAAAGCGTGTCCAGTTGGGAGGGTGTGGAGCACCGACTGTAAAGCTGCCGTCCAGTGGGTGGTGTGGAGGCACACGACTGTTAAAGCTGCCGTCAGTTGGGTGGGTGTGGAGCACACGACTGTAAAGCTGCCGTCCAGTTGGGAGGGTGTGGAGCACACGACTGTAAAGCTGCCGTCCAGTTGGGAGGGTGTGGAGCACACGAATGTAAAGCTGCCGTCCAGTTGGGAGGGTGTGGAGCACACGACTGCAAAACTGCCGTCCAGTTGGGAGGGTGGAGCACACGACTGTAAAGCTGCCGTCCAGTTGGGTGGGTGTGGGAGCACACGACTGTAAAGCTGTCGTCCAGTGGGGTGGGTGTGGAGCACACGACTGTAAAGCTGCCGTCCAGTTGGGGTGGGTGTTGGAGCACAGACTGTAAAGCTGCCGTCAGTTGGGAGGGTGTGGAGCACACGAATGTAAAGCTGCCGTCCAGTGGGTGGGTGTGGAGCACACGACTGTAAAGCTGCCGTCCAGTGGGAGGGGTGGAGCACACGACTGTAAAGCTGCCGTCAGTTGGGGGGTGTGGAGCACACGACTGTAAAGCTGCCGTCCAGTTGGGTGGGTGTGCAGCACATGACTGTAAAGCTGCCACCCAGTTGGGTGGGGTGGAGCACACGACTGTAAAGCTGCCGCCCAGTTGGGTGGGTTTGGAGCACATGACTGTAAAGCTGCCACCCAGTTGGGTGGGTTGTGGAGCACATGACTGTAAAGCTGCCGTCCAATTGGGAGGGTGTGGAGCACATGACTGTAAAGCTGCCGTCCAGTTGGTGGGGTTGTGGAGCACAGGACTGTAAAGCTGCCACCCAGTTGGCTGGGTGTGGAGCACATGACTGTAAAAGCTGCCACCCAGTTGGGCGGGTGTGGAGCACTGACTGTAAAGCTGCCGCCCAGTTGGGGGTGTGTGGAGCACACGACTGTAAAGCTGCCGCCCAGGTGGGTGGATGTGGAGCAAGACTAGTAACTGTGTGACTCAACTAGATGTAAAGTGACCTCGTATAGTGACTGTTATGAACCTCTTTGACCCGGCCAGGATTCGAACCCATGCCGTCCAGGATCACCCCTAAACGTACACAGTACCGTGACTTTGGCGGGTCAAAGGAGTTCTTAGTGATATATGGCTTGCGCGTTCATGCAGCTTTCACACATGTAGACTCAGTGCGGCCCGTGCATGCGCCAGAATTTGATGAAAAACTGTACCCAAAGGGATCCATGAGTGTCGTCGGGGGTTGGTCAGTCAGGGAGCTTAGTTAATAAGCGCCAAGACTGACCAATCCTTATAGACGATCATTGGTGCGGTGGTCACGGTACTGTGTACGTTTAGGGGTGATCCTGGAGCGGCATGGGTTCGAATCCTGGCCGGNGAGTGCGAGACTTAAGGTATGAGTTAGGATATGATGACCTGAGAATTAGTCAGAAGGCTAAACAACTGTTGTGTATGTCAATCCCCGGGACACTTGGAGCTCACGTTTCGGCGGCAAGTGTAACGATGGATTACTATAGTTTAATAGAGTACGCTACGGACTTGCAGAATATTCAGGGGCAGTGTAAGGATACAAATGACACCAGACAATCCTCTTATGTCGAAGCGGTAGATACGACCAATTCGCATCGCGTTAAGGAGAGTGTAGGTAACTCTTCTAACAACCAGAGGGGAGGGCACCATAGAACGGGTCCGGACAGTAAGGCACTACTTCCATTGTGTAGAGTCGGGCTGACGCCGCCAGAGGGTGCAGACGTCGAGCTCTGGCCGTCAGTGGTCGTCTGCTGTTGCTGAGTGGCAGTTGCTGTGGTGGAGTGTGGGGCTCCCGCTGGTCGGGGCCCCGCCTGCCAGTATGGACGGGGCTGATACTAGCCGTATTCGCAGGATAAGCACTGTGCTGCTGGACTTTTCTGCTGATGTGGACTGGCCCGTTGTGGAAGTTGCCCTCCTCGACGTCCTCCATGTTGACGTCCCCGAGCTCCTGGGCCTAGAGAAGTTGTCGCCCACCCGTGTTGCGGTGGCGTTTGCCACGTCACATATTTACCGGGAGTTTGTGGCTCGCTGGAATGGCCGCACGCTTCCTCTTCCGGATTCGGCTGTGTCTGTGGAGATCTTGGATCCATGGGGGGCCCTTGACGTTTGTGAGTATTCACGGCGTGCCGGTGACCTTCCCCGAGGCGGCCCTCATGGCCTTGTTTCAGCGGTTTGGGTCGGTGGTGAAGCACCAGTTCAACACTTTGAGTGCAGGCCGCTTGAAGGGGGTCCGGCTGGGTTCACGCACGCTTGTCATGCGGCTCACAGGCCCTATACCGTCCAGGGTCTCGTATCGTGGGCTGTCTCTGAGGACTTTCTATCAGGGGCAGACCCGTACGTGTTTCCGGTGTGGTGCTGAGGGCCACGTTGTGGCCGGCTGTGACGCTCCTCGTACTGAAGCCCCATCAGTTTTCCAAGAGGATGATTTTCCTCGGTTGTCTGTGCGTGTGGACTCCCTGGCGGGTTCTCGCTCTGAGCAAGTGACTGGTGTGGATCCCGCGGCGGTTCCGGATGTCGTTACGTCTGGACCGGACGTGTCTGCCCCGCCGGTGAGTACGGAGGATTTGGAGGCGCCTGTTTCGGAACTTCAGCGTCCGGTGTCTGTGGGGGTGCATCCGCCTCCGATGGCTTTGGGGCTGCTATGAAGGTGGTGCCTGAGTCTCCTGCTGGAGGCCATGTGCCTCTCGGGGCTGACGGTGCGGTGGAGGGTGTATCTCCACCCGCATCCTCTGCTTTGTCGCCTCTGGGGGTTTCATCGTTGCAGAGTCCCTCTTCTCTTCTGCATGTTCCGTCGCCCTCCCTGGATACCTCCCGTGTGCTGACGTCTTCCCTTGTTGAGGATGCCCTTCTGCATAGCAGTGCGCTCCCGGATGTGGGGCGCCCCGCCGCTGGCCCTTCTCGGGTGCTTCCTGTAGGGGGCGATAGATCTGATGACCTCCGACCTGTTCCGAAGAGTTCCCGGATTGTGTCCCCCCCTCGTGCGTGGGCGGATGAGTGTGATGACATGGATGAGGATGCGGTGGCGGGCTCTGCATTGCATCCTGTGTTAAGCCCTTCGCCTTCTGCTGTTGGCTCCCCTCCGTGGGAGGTTACCCCGAGTGACCGAGACCTGGTCGTGATATTGAAGAAGGATGGGCGTCGGAGGGCCTCTGCTCCTGTTCATAGGAGTGGGGGCCCCGGTGCATCTGCGGATCCCCCCTGCGCGCAGCCCTGTGAGCCGCCTCGTGCGGTTTCCGGTGCGATTCCCGATGCTCGGCCCCCTGGGGAGGTGCCCCTCCCTCTCTTATCGCCCGCCGAGGAGGAGTCGGATTCCTTGTCGGTTAGTTATGATTTCCGGGTGCGTCCTATCCCGTGTGACCCTGCTACCATTTGGGTTTCTCGGGTGAAGAAATTTTTTAGTGGGGTGCCGGATTTCATGATTCGGCCGTGTGACTCTCCTGGGCATCCGGTATCTGATGTTCTGATGGCGATATGGGAGGCTTATTGCCTGCGCTTTCCGGTGCAGGAGTACCCTGATAAATATGTGTAGTCATTGAGGTTGAGGGTGTTTCTGTACTTATGTATTTATGCCTGGGTGTGTATGTCTGGCTGTGTTTGTGCCTGCAGTTGTGTGTGCGTAGGTGTTTATTCCTGGCTCCTTCGTGTGCCTGTTAGGTGCTGTTTTGGGGTTCCTGTTTTGTATCATGAGTCCGTCACTTTGGCTGCTCCTGTGTGTTTGTGTTATGTCCGTATGAGTGTGGGTGTGTGGTTTTGGGGGGGGTTTGGCTCCTGCGTTGGCCTGGGTTTTTTCTGATGTACTGATTTCCACTGTTTATTTTGTGGCCGTGTTTCGTTTTGGCCTGTGACCCATTATGTTGTGTGCTTGGATGCTGTGTGGTGTGCGGTTGTGGTGTGGGTGGGTATGAGTGTGTTTGTTTTGTTATTTAGGGTGTGTTTAGTGTGTGTGTACATAATTTCTTCTATTTAATGTGTATATTGTATTCCTTGGTGGCGAGTGTATGGTCCTATACTCTTTTTGTTCTTCTGTGTGTGTGGTTGGTGTGGTTTTGTGCACGTGGGTCTCTGTCCACGTCTGTGTCTGTTTTACGTATCTTAGCTCCAGGTGTGGTTATCTTTTCATGTACTTTTCTTTGCCGTGTTCTGTGTTGCTACGTGGATTTGTACTGTTTGGCCTATGATTTCTGTTAAATGTTTTAGCAATTATTTCCCTGTACTATTTAGCCCTTTGATTCGATGTGTTTTTACTTTGCTCACCTTTTGTTTGTTTTGCGGTTCTTGTTATGTGTTTGTTATTGTACTGTTATCATGTTACTACTAACTGTTAATGCTATTGTTTGTATTGTTCCTGTTATTGTTTGTTGTTGTACAATTTTTGTTATTGTGTACTGTTCCTTTCTTGGTATACTTGCTATGTACAGGTTTTTTTGTTTTTCTTTGTGTTCTTGTTTTGTATTGTACTTTTATAAAAATAAAAAAAAATAGAGCGGGTCCGCCTCCTCACTGGTACTACACTTATGACCCCAGGTGTTGGAGTTGTGGTGGACGAGGCCACAAACGAGATGACTGCCCCAATAATAAGGAGGAATTATGAGATAAGGCCCCCAAGGAGGAAGGGCGGCCCACTTTTGAAGTGAGGGTGTGCGGGAAGAGGTTGACTGCGCTCCTGGACACTGGTAGTCAGGTAACCATCATTAAGATGGACTCATTTAGGACCTTCAGTCAGGTGCGCCTTAAGGAACGGGGTGCACAATTAACAGCTGTCAATGGTCAACATTTTGACGTTCTGGGAAAATGCGTTTTAACTTTTAACATTGAAAAAGACAAACCTTGTATCCATGAGTGTACTGTGGTGGATAATGTAACATTCCCTGGTGATATATTGTTAGGTATGGATTTTTGAGACGATTTACGTATTCTTTGACATCGGAGAAAGGAGCAAGACACAGTAGGCTACAGTTGGGATCTGTGTCTTTCCCAGTAAAGTTAATTGATCACCCTCCCATAATTGCTTCAATTCAACGAGCACCTAAATATGTAAACCTTCCTAAACAATTGTTCAAGTCTCTTCAAGACTTTGACAAGAAAACATGTAGTCTACATGCTATACACAGACAAGTATGTCCACCACGGTCATTTAAGTTTATTAAAGTCGCCGTAGGAAGAAACATTCAACCCGGAAGTACCCTTCAGGTAGCTGGCAGAATTGATAAGTTGATGATACCATATACTCTGGTGTCTGTTAATGACAAAGGTGCGATAATACCAGTGGTCAACCTCTCTCACAAACCTTATCACTTTAGGGTAGGCGATAGTCTGACACAGGGACTTGTGGTAAATTTAAAAGACATAATAGAGTCAGATACCACACAACCATCGTCTATAACAGCGCAATGTAGCACATTGAACGTAAGAGACGAGGAGTCACACAGTAAGATCGGTAAAGAAACCCCGTTATCTCCTCAAGATAAGGAAATGGTGGACAAATTAATAACTGCTCTAGATTTGACTCATATGTCACCTGCTGAACGTAAACAGGTACGGGAAGTCCTCCGTAAATTTCCTAGGTTATTTGCGACCGAGGATGAGGAAGTAGGCTACCTGCCTCAAGTCGAACACACCATTCCAACAGGTGATAATCCTCCGATCCAAACACGTCAATGGAGACTCCCGGAGCAGGCAAAACAACTTATTAGAGATGAGTGCAGGAAGATGGTGAGACAGGGCGTTATAGAAGAAAGCACGTCACCGTGGCTTTCCCCAGTAGTGCTAGTACGCAAACCTGATGGTAGTTGCAGGTTCTGTGTAGATTACCGTAAAGTGAACGAAGTGACAACAGCGACGCTTATCCTCTGCCTCTCATTCAAGAAATCATAGACCAGTTTGGCACAGCTAAGTACTTCTCGACACTTGACGCAAAGTCAGCGTATTGGGCCATACCATTGCAAAGCAAGACCGAGAAAAAACAGCATTTTCGGACGGTGTTAGGACTTACCATTTCAAGCGGATGCCATTTGGATTAAAGACAGCTCCTTCATCTTTTCAGAGGGCGATAAATTATATTTTAAGCCCTGTTCTTGGTAGGCACTCATTGGTGTACCTTGATGATGTTGTAGTGTACTCTAGAACTTTTGATGAACACCTCCATGATTTGACAGAGACCTTGTCGCTGTTGAACAAGGCGGGTTCAAATTGAACACCCAAAAGTGTACCCTGGAGGCTCAGAAATTCAAGTTTCTGGGTTTTCAAGTAAGCACAGATGGAATACGACCTGACCCGGATCCAAGGGTTCTGCTATCTCTGAGAATTCCTGGAGTGGGCTTGTACTTTAGGAGTACCTTTGCGTCGTTGACAGTTCCCACATGACCTGACGTACTTAATTACATGTGATAATAACCCTGGGAAATAAAATAATGACTTGGCCTTTGTGTAAGTTTTGTATACTCCCGGTGACTTGCAATCTTTGACGCATGTGCAAGTTTTAATGCTGAAGGCTTTAATGCGTCAGGGATAACTAGCTGAAACAACGCCCTGTCTTTCTGAGCATTTACATGGTACAACGCTCCTTCTTTGAGTGCAAAGTCATTAAAGAGGTACTTTGTTTTCTCGAAGGATATTTCCCACCTTCCAGATATTCAATAATTTCCTTCCATCGCTGTTCCTTCATCTGAAGTTCTCTCATCTTATCGCTCGCAATTGTTTCAATGTTTACATTCATATTGATGGTGGCAATGTTCCTACTTAACGCATCAGGAACAACATGAGATGGACCAGGCTTATACAATATCTGAAACGAGTGTGCTGACAGTTCGTGACCCCACCTTGTCATTCTCGGGCAACGTGTCTTTTTCTTAAAAATGTGGGTCAATGCTCGATGATCAGTATAAATTACGAAGTGGCGCTGAAACAAATAAGGCTCAAAATACCTTACACTTTCTACTACAGCTAAAGCTTCCTTGTCAGTGGCCGAGTACCTTACTTCCGGTCCTTTCACTTTCCTACTAAAGTAAGCTACCGGGTGCGGGTTGTTCTCCGAGTCACGCTGAATTTAACAGCCACCTATGGCAATGCCGCTAGCATCAGTGTGGACTTCCCAATCTTTCTCAAAGTTAGGAATTGCTAAAACTGGAGTAGTACTCAATTGTGATTTTAACTTCTCAAAAGCTTCACCATGCTCTCGGATCCATACAAACTTAACATTTTTCTTAGTGAGATTCGTCAGTGAAGCTGACGTTCTCGCAAAACCTTCTATGTGTCGACGGAAATACCCAGCTGCACCCAGAAATCTTCTCACGTCCTTTGCTGTCTTTGGTGTTGGCATCTCAGCAATAGCGCGACAAGAGTCCGGGCGTATTCCATCTGTGCTTACTTGAAAACCCAGAAACTTGAATTTCTGAGCCTCCAGGGTACACTTTTGGGTGTTCAATTTGAACCCCGCCTTGTTCAACAGCGACAAGGTCTCTGTCAAATCATGGAGGTGTTCATCAAAAGTTCTAGAGTACACTACAACATCATCAAGGTACACCAATGAGTGCCTACCAAGAACAGGGCTTAAAATATAATTTATCGCCCTCTGAAAAGATGAAGGAGCTGTCTTTAATCCAAATGGCATCCGCTTGAAATGGTAAGTCCTAACACCGTCCGAAAATGCTGTTTTTTCTCGGTCTTGCTTTGCAACTGGTATGGCCCAATACGCTGACTTTGCGTCAAGTGTCGAGAAGTACTTAGCTGTGCCAAACTGGTCTATAATTTCTTGAATGAGAGGCAGAGGATAAGCGTCCGCTGTTGTCACTTCGTTCACTTTACGGTAATCTACACAGAACCTGCAACTACCATCAGGTTTGCGTACTAGCACTACTGGGGAAAGCCACGGTGACGTGCTTTCTTCTATAACGCCCTGTCTCACCATCTTCCTGCACTCATCTCTAATAAGTTGTTTTGCCTGCTCCGGGAGTCTCCATTGACGTGTTTGGATCGGAGGATTATCACCTGTTGGAATGGTGTGTTCGACTTGAGGCAGGTAGCCTACTTCCTCATCCTCGGTCGCAAATAACCTAGGAAATTTACGGAGGACTTCCCGTACCTGTTTACGTTCAGCAGGTGACATATGAGTCAAATCTAGAGCAGTTATTAATTTGTCCACCATTNTTGAATAATATATAACAAACTAAATAACCCGACTAACATCATGATATACTGTACATTAGTAGGATGCAACGAAGAGTAGAATATTAGTTAACAGGCATGCTGCCTGTAACCTTTGGCACTGCCTGGAATTAAGCACAAATAAAATTGTAAGACTAATTTTGTTTTCTAATATACATGGGGAAAACTAACAAAAAAATTATAAATTATTTTCTTTAACTATATACAGAGAATTGAAAACCAACTTGAATAATTAATTTTA
>WNGS01169110.1:140872-157507 GCA_020271785.1 Procambarus virginalis
TATAAATATATATATATTTAGTATATTTTGGTAGCAGTCTTTCCTGTATCCTGTAGACATAGTACAAACTTGGAGTAGTTTCCATAGATGTTTTTCTGGTATGTCAAGAGGAGTACAGCCGGATCACGATACACTCTGTCCGCTATCATCCCGATTGTTTCATCCACAGGTACGTTGGTAAACAGTGATTCTACGTCACACGAGGCTCTTATCCCTGTGGCCCGTGCTCCCCGCAATAAGTCAAAATTCCTTTGGAGACTTCAGGAAATATATATTATTTCTATATTATATATAATATATATATCTATTATATATATATATATATATATTATAGATATATATATATATACATAATTCACACAAAAATAACACAAATTCACACAAAAATAATCTTTTGTATCACAAGTGATTGAACAAGAGGTTCATAACAGTCACTATACGAGTCACTTTACATCTATGGTGAGTCACACAGTTACTAGTCTTGCTCCACACCCACCCAACTGGGCGGCAGCTTTACAGTCATGTGCTCCACAACCCACCCAACTGGGCGGCAGCTTTACAGTCACGTGCTCCACACCCACCCCAACTGGGCGGCAGCTTTACAGTCATGTGCTCCACACCCACCCAACTGGGCGGCAGCTTTACAGTCATGTGCTCCACACCACCCAACTGGACGGCAGCTTTACAGTCATGTGCTCCACACCCACCCAACTGGGCGGCAGTTTTTACAGTCATGTGCTCCACACCCACCCAACTGGGCGTCAGCTTTACAGTCGTGTGCTCCACACCCACCCAACTGGACGGCAGCTTTACAGTCATGTGCTCCACACCCACCCAACTGGGCGGCAGTTTACAGTCATGTGCTCCACACCCACCCAACTGGGCGGCAGCTTTACAGTCATGTGCTCCACACCCACCCAACTGGGCGGCAACTTTACAGTCATGTGCTCCACACCCACCCAACTGGGCGGCAGCTTTACAGTCATGTGCTCCACACCCACCCAACTGGGCGGCAGCTTTACAGTCATGTGCTCCACACACACCCAACTGGGCGCAGTTTTACAGTCATGTGCTCCACACTCACCCAATTGGGCGGCAGCTTTACAGTCGTGTGCTCCACACCCTCCCAACTGGACGGCAGCTTTACAGTCGTGTGCTCCACACCCTCCCAACTGGACGGCAGCTTAATATAACAGTCGTGTGCTCCACACCCACCCAACTGGACGGCAGCTTTACAGTCGTGTGCTCCACACCACCCAACTGGACGGCAGCTTTACAGTCGTGTGCTCCACACCCACCCAACTGGACGGCAGCTTTACAGTCGTGTGCACCACACCCACCCAACTGGACGGCAGCTTTACAGTCGTGTGCTCCACACCCACCCAACTGGGCGGCAGCTTTACAGTCGTGTGCACCACACCCACCAACTGGACGGCAGCTTTACAGTCGTGTGCTCCACACCCACCCAACTGGACGGCAGCTTAATATAACAGTCGTGTGCTCCACACCCACCCAACTGGACGGCAGCTTTACAGTCGTGTGCTCCACACCCACCCAACTGGACGGCAGCTTTACAGTCGTGTGCTCCACACCCTCCCAACTGGACGGCAGCTTAACAGTCGTGTGCTCCACACCCTCCCAACTGGACGGCAGCTTTACAGTCGTGTGCTCCACACCCACCCAACTGGACGGCAGCTTTACAGTCGTGTGCTCCACACCCACCCAACTGGACGACAGCTTTACAGTCGTGTGCTCCACACCCTCCCAACTGGACGGCAGCTTTACAGTCGTGTGCTCCACACCCACCCAACTGGACGACAGCTTTACAGTCGTGTGCTCCACACCCACCAACTGGACGACAGCTTTACAGTCGTGTGCTCCACACCCTCCCAACTGGACGGCAGCTTTACAGTCGTGTGCTCCACACCCACCCAACTGGACGACAGTTTTACAGTCGTGTGCTCCACACCCTCCCAACTGGACGGCAGCTTTACAGTCGTGTGCTCCACACCCACCCAACTGGACGGCAGCTTTACAGTCGTGTGCTCCACACCCTCCCAACTGGACGACAGCTTTACAGTCGTGTGCAGGCTGCACCTACAGTTAGCAATCTTTGGGGACTTCGCTAAGATTTCTGGCAGTACATCATTATGAATGAAGTACTTACACATTTTTTGGACAGCATTGATGGTGTTATATCTGAATTCCGTGATTTTTTTTACATTCCATTATATAATGACGCAAAGTAAGCAAATAGTTCTGCTGAGAGAGTTTACATTTAGTCAAATCTACATCAGCAGATGTTACAGACTCCCAGAGGTACCTCCTCAGTACAGAGGAGATACAGAGGCGTTTAATACCAATTGTTGTTATATAAATATAATTGTGTATAGTTAGGCCTATATTAAGTTTGGTTAGTTTAGTTGTTTAGATTCAGTGGCCAATTAATTGTATATTTCGTGAGTGAAGCATTTATACACGTGGGATTCCAACAGATAACTTAATGAATCACGTGATGAGTCCCATGATGAATCACTCGATGAGTACTGTGATGAATCTCGTGATGAATCATATGATGTGGCCCGTGATGAGTCCCATGATAAATCACGTGATGATTCACGTGATGTGTCCCATGATAAATCACGTGATGAGTCTTCGGATGAATCCAGTGATGAGTCTCATGATGAATCACGTGATGAATCCTGTGATGAATCACGTGATAATTCTCGTGATTAATCACGTGATGAGTCCCGTGATAAATCTCGTGATGAGTCTCATGATGAATCACGTGATGAGTCTTGGGATGAATCACGTCCCGCCAAACACACACCGAAACTACGACGTTGGTACAACGTTCGAACAAGTTTTAACACCTCCTAACCAGTTATAACAACCAATATAGCAAGTTGTAACAACGTTCTAATACGTCATAAACACGTTAAGCCAAGATGTAACAACTTTATTACAAGTTGTAACAAGCGGAAAATAGAGACAGTTTCGGTTTGTGTTTCCAGGGGTGATGATTCTCGCGATGAATCATGTGATGAGTCTCATGATGAGTCATGTGATGAGTCTTGTGATGAATCACGTGATGAGTCTTGTGATGAATCACGTGATGAGTCTTGTGATGAATCACGTGATGAATCATGTGATGATTCTCGTGATGAATCATGTGATGAGTCTTGTGATGAATCATGTGATGAGTCTTGTGATGAATCACGTGATGAGTCTTGTGATGAATCACGTGATGAGTCTTGTGATGATCACGTGATGAATCATGTGATGATTCTCGTGATGAATCATGTGATGAGTCTTGTGATGAATCATGTGATGAGTCTTGTGATGAATCACGTGATGAGTCTTGTGATGAATCACGTGATGAGTCTTGTGATGAATCACGTGATGAATCGTGTGATGATTCTCGTGATGAATCATGTGATGAGTCTTGTGATGAATCATGTGATGAGTCTTGTGATGAGTCTTGTGATGAATCATGTGATGAGTCCCGTGATGAGTCTCATGATGAATCACGTGATGAGTCTTGTGATGAATCATGTGATGAATTACGTGATGAGTCGGTGCTGGAGAAGAGTTGGAGGTTGGTGGGTGGTGGTGCAGGAAGGTGTTCATCTCCAGACTGGTGTACCAGCTGGGTGAAGGCACACGTGGGCCACTGTTTACGGGCACGGACCGCCAGCAGCCGTACACCCACAAACAATGGCCAATTGCTCGTTAGTTCAGCCGCTAAACATCTTATTTATGAATGACAATGTTTTACATGCGACCCGCAACTGATGTAACTCACAAGTTTCCTCCAACATTATATTATTTTGTCACATTGCACCTTTATAAATAGTTGACTCGCTCGAACTACAAATAGTTACCGATAAAACTTAAACATCTAACCTATAGATATATAGCGTATGACGATATATATACATATAATGTATATATATATATCAAGTAACAAATTATACTTGTGGAAAAATTGAACTTGAAAACAAAGTGGATTAATACTGGCGAAGAACAAGTGGCTCAGTGGTAGCGCCCTGGACAGGAAGGTTCGACTCGTGACAGACTGCCCACAACAGTTACTTAACTCCTAGATACCTATTTAAAACTACATGAACAGGTGCCCAACCATTTCTGCTCCGTACGGGGATCGAACCACAGATTCCCCGATAGTGAGTCGAGGACGAAGACCACTACGCTACAGGAACGACCACAGTAGGCCTGCTGACAACAGATCTTAGTTAAATGGATATTGGAGTTCAGTTCCTGAAATATGTTCCACTATCATGGGTGAACAATATAGGAGCTCCACCTACACCTGTTACTACCACTGACAGGACGGGTACATGGGCAACAATATAGGAGCTCCGCCTACACCTGTTACTACCTCTGACAGGACGGGAACATGGGGAGGACAATATAGGAGCTCCACCTACACCTGTTACTACCTCTGACAGGACGGGAACATGGGGAGGACAATATAGGAGCCCCACCTACACCTGTTACTACCACTGACAGGACGGGAACATGGGGAGGACAATATAGGAGCTCCACCTACACCTGTTACTACCACTGACAGGACGGGTACATGGGCAACAATATAGGAGCTCCACCTACACCTGTTACTACCTCTGACAGGACGGGAACATGGGGAGGACAATATAGCAGCTCCTCCAATTTGTCATAATTACACAAACTTTCCAAATGTTTCGTCAGAATCAAATAATGTGAATAATGTAAACTAGTAACGTTAAGGGTGTTTGAAGGAGAGTTTACTCACCCGTGAGTGAGAGCAGCGGTGAGAGCGAGGACACAGAGGAGGCGGGGACAGTGGTAGGACGCCATGGCAACAGGCAACGAGACGTCCAGGCTGGCTGGCAGCCGGTGAGCAAGTGACTGTGGGAGCTGCCTCTTCTCCCTCACCTTGTCCGGAGGAAACGTGTTCCCCCCACTTCCCCTGGCTTCCCCATCATCCCCCATTCCGTCCCTCAGGCACCCCTCCCCGTCCCAACAACAAGTACCCCACCCCGTCCCTCCCAAAGGCACCCCCTCCCCTCCGGACAACATAACCCCATCCAATTATAGAAACTAGAATATTCCTCAGTACCTCTACACACCATAAAGAAAACTAACATGCAACAACTACAAGCAGTGCGGTGTAAGGCACTAAGGAGAGCAGCAAAACACCGTCCACCTTATGATCAGACAGTCCAGGAACTCCATGAACTCCTGAACATACAGCCACTAAACATCAGTTTACAGCACCAAGCCATCAGGGTGTGGAACACCATCCTAATGTTAGAGGACCCAATGGTAGAAAGATTACTCCAAGATGAGACGCCCCACTCCCACAGCTGGTGACCCAAGATGAGACGTCCCACTCCCACAGCTGGTGGCCCAAGATGAACTGCCCAACTCCCACAGCTGGTGGCCGAAGATGAGACGCCCCACTCCCACAGCTGGTGGCCCAAGATGAACTGCCCAACTCCCACAGCTGGTGACCCAAGATGAGACGTCCCACTCCCACAGCTGGTGGCCCAAGACGAGATGCCCCACTCCCACAGCTGGTGGCCCAAGATGAGACGCCATGCTCCCACAGCTGGTGGCTCAAGATGAGATGCCCCGCTCCCACAGCTGGTGGCCCAAGATGAGACGCCCCGTTCCCACAGTTGATGGCCCAAGATGAGACGCCCCACTCCCACAGCTGGTGGCCCAATATGAGACGCTCCACTCCGACAGCTGGTGGCCCAAGATGAGACGCCCCACTCTCACACCTGATGGCCCAAGATGAGACGCCCCACTCCCAAAGCTGGTGGCCCAAGATGAGACGCCGCGCTCCCACAGCTGGTGGCCCAAGATGATACGCACCACTCCCACAGCTGATGACCCAAGATGAGACTCCCCGCTCCCACAGCTGGTGGTCCAAGATGAGACGCCTTGCTCCCACAGCTGGTCGCCCAAGATGAGACGCCCCGCTCTCACAGCTGGTGGCCTAAGATGAGACGCCCCACTCCCACAGCTGGTGGCCCAAAATGACACGCCCCGCTCCCACAGCTGGTGGCCCAAGATGAGACGCTCCCAGTCCCACAGCTGATGGCCCAAAATGAGACGCCCCACTCCCACAGCTGTTGGGCCAAGATGAGAAAGGCCTATTTACCACAGCTGCTGGCCCAAGATGAGACGCCCCGCTCCCACAGCTGGTGGCCCAAGATGAGACGCCCCACTCCCACAGCTGTTTTGCCAAGATGAGAAAGGCCTATTTACCACAGCTGCTGGCCCAAGATGAGAAAGGCCTATTTACCATAGCTGCTGGCCCAAGATGAGACGCCCCGCTCTCACAGCTGGTAGCCCAAGATGAGACGCCCCACTCCCACAGCTGGTGGCCCAAGATGAGACGCCCCACTCCCACAGCTGGTGGCCCAAGATGAGACGCCCCGCTCTCACAGCTGGTAGCCCAAGATGAGACGCCCCGCTCCCACAGCTGGTGGCCCAAGATGAGACGCCCCACTCCCACAGCTGTTGGCCCAAGATGAGACGCCCCGCTCCCACAGCTGTTGGCCCAAGATGAGACGCCCCACTCCCACAGCTGGTTGCCCAAGAGGAGACGCCCCACTCCCACAGCTGGTGGCCCAAGATGAGACGCCCCACTCCCACAGCTGGTGGCCCAAGATGAGACGCCCTACTCCTACAGCTGGTGGCCCAAGATGAGATGCCCCACTCCCACAGCTGGTGGCCCAAGATGAGACGCCCCACTCCCACAGCTGGTGGCCCAAGATGAGATGCCCCGCTCCCACAGCTGTTGGCCCAAGATGAGACGCCCTACTCCTACAGCTGGTGGCCCAAGATGAGACGCCCCACTCCCA
Organism: Procambarus virginalis; assembly: GCA_020271785.1. Classification (NCBI taxonomy): domain Eukaryota; kingdom Metazoa; phylum Arthropoda; class Malacostraca; order Decapoda; family Cambaridae; genus Procambarus; species Procambarus virginalis. Next base: position 147,748 of record WNGS01169110.1, read on the forward strand.
CAGCTGGTGGCCCAAGATGAGACGCCCCGCTCCCACAGCTGGTGGCCCAAGATGAGACGCCCTACTCCTACAGCTGGTGGCCCAAGATGAGACGACCCACTCCCACAGCTGGTGGCCCAAGATGAGACGCCCCACTCCCACAGCTGGTGGCCCAAGAGCCCCGATTTACTAGATGAAAAGTGTTGTGTTGGTGGACTCTTCAGAGGTTGCATAGCGTTTCACCTTTCTTTTTATGATATATTCAACAAAACCGATATGATATCTATTATGCAGGTACCTTATGCCAGACGTTTGCAGCAGCTGAAGAAGGCATTTGAGCGAAATTCTGTGTTGCGTTTCACTTACGAGAAAGAGAATAATGGGAAGCTGCCCTTTCTGGATGTAACAGTCACGGAAAGAAGTGGAGGCTTCCACATTGCAGTCTACACTAAGGAAACAAACATAGGAATGTATCTCAATGCCAATAGTGACTGCCCAGACAGGTACAAGAGGAGTGTTGTCAATGCTTACGTCGACCGTGCTCTCACCCACAGCTCAGGATGGAAGCAAATCGATGAAGATCTCTGTAGGGTAAGGCAGGTCCTAGTCAACAACTGCTTCTCTAATGTTTTTTAGAAGATATCATTAAAAGAAATGTGAAACGCCATGCAACCTCTGAAGAGTCGACCAACACAACATTTGTACCCCCTATTAGACTATTTTACAAGAACTTCTTTTCGATGGCTCATAAAAAGGAGGAAAAGGTCTTGAAAGATATTGTTCATAGGAACGTTATCCCTACAGACAAAAATCTGAAAATACAATTGACAATTTACTTTAAATAACAAAAAAACGGCCAATTTACTCATGAAAAACTCCCCAGATACAAGCAGAACACCTTGAAGGAAACCAACGTCGTCTATGCCTTCAAATGCCCACTTGAGGACTGGAAGCCCCAAAGAACTCAGTATATTTGTAAGACAACAACGTCTCTTTCCAGGCAATGCATAAAAACAGGGCTCCATCAAGGAACATATAATCTCTTCTCACAACCAGACCATCACCAGAGAAATCTTAACAAACAACACAGAAATTATCGACAGGTACAGCGATAGCAGGCGGCTCGACATCAGCGAGGCACTACACATCAAAAAGTCACTACTAGCAATCAACAGCCAATTAATGTACAACTATATTCTACCTACTTCAAGACCCCAAACCAATATGGAAGCAGCAAGAGTAAGTATGGGCCAATAGGCCTTCTGCAGTTACTTACATTCTTATGTTCTCATATCAAAGTTATACCCATTGTTTCGTGTACTGTTTTGTGTTTGTCACAAGTTTGTTCACCTCACCCAAAACCTTTGTACCATATCACCTCACCCAATAGAGTATAAGTACGATGAATTTGTGTATAAATTAAGCCTTTGAAAATGCAATAAGCCATTAAGAAACGCGTTCAGGCGTCAAACCATAAATAAAAATGAATTTTGGAGAATTTATATTTCCATTACCACCGACAGTGAAGAAAAACATAAGAAATATTGAGAAAATTCGTGTTAGAATTATTAAGCTTACCTTTTCGGTCATATTCAACAACATATGTTTACAAGAAAGACTGCTACCAAAATATACTGGTATATGTATATATATATATATATATATATATATATATATATATATATATATATATATATATATATATATATATATATATATATATATATATATATATATATATATATATAACGGTCTCCAGGCATATATACAACTGAAAACTCACACCCCAGAAGTGACTGCCAGAACCCATAATCTGCAACTGATGTACAAGATCCCTTAACCACTCGACCATCACGACCGGACAAAAAAAGGATGGTAGCCAAGGCTAATTCCCCATCCTCCCGCCTGCACTCTGAGGGTTATCTTGGGCATGGTATTTTATCAAATCACCTCATTCTTTGGAGCACACGTGAGGAACACAAATGCGAACATATGAATAAGCCTGAACGGCTTGTTCATATGTTCGGTGTGTTCAAACAACACACGGTTCATATATATATATATATATTATATATATATATATATATATATATATATATATATATATATATATATATACATACATATATCTATATATATATATATATATATATATATATATATATATATATATATATATATTATATAAAATACATGTGAAGAACCTCTCACACACTCACAGCTCCCTGACGAGAGAGCTTAGCTGCCAACACCCACACCTGGTGTCACACCTATGTCTCTCCGTGCACTTGACTCCACACACCACTTCCCCCTCACTCCATTTCGACAGCACCAAGTGTCCCCATTACCTTCCTCTCTCTTCCAGACCCCAAGGACTCCCAGGCACCCCATCACACACCTGCTCCCATGGTGCTGTTTTACCCTGGGTGTGGGTGGAGGCAGAGGTCCCTGGGTGTGGGTGGAGGCAGAGGTCCCTGGGTGTGGGTGGAGGCAGAGGTCCCTGGGTGTGGGTGGAGGCAGAGGTCCCTGGGTGAGGGTGGAGGCAGAGGTCCCTGGGTGTGGGGGAGGCAGAGGTCCCTGGGTGTGAGTGGAGGCAGAGGTCCCTGGGTGTGAGTGGAGGCAGAGGTCCCTGGGTGAGGGTGGAGGAAGAGGTCCCTGGGTGAGGGTGGAGGCAGAGGTCCCTGGGTGTGGGTGGAGGCAGAGGTCCCTGGGTGTGGGTGGAGGCAGAGGTCCCTGGGTGTGGGTGGAGGCAGAGGTCCCTGGGTGTGGGTGGAGGCAGAGGTCCCTGGGTGTGGGTGGAGGCAGAGGTCCTGGGTGAGGGTGGAGGCAGAGGTCCCTGGGTTGTGGGTGGAGGCAGAGGTCCCTGGGTGGGAGTGGAGGCAGAGGTCCCTGGGTGTGAGTGGAGGCAGAGGTCCCTGGGTGAGGGTGGAGGAAGAGGTCCCTGGGTGAGGTGGAGGCAGAGGTCCCTGGGTGTGGGTGGAGGCAGAGGTCCCCTGGGTGTGGGTGGAGGCAGAGGTCCCTGGGTGTGGTGGAGGCAGAGGTCCCTGGGTGTGGGTGGAGACAGAGGTCCCTGGGTGTGGGTGGAGGCAGAGGTCCCTGGGGTGAGGGTGGAGGCAGAGGTCCCTGGGTGAGGGTGGAGGCAGAGGTCCCTGGGTGGGGTGGAGGCAGAGGTCCCTGGGTGAGGGTGGAGGCAAAGGTCCCTGGGTGAGGGTGGAGGCAGAGGTCCCTGGGTGTGGGTGGAGGCAGAGGTCCCTGGGTGAGGGTGGAGGCAGAGGTCCCTGGGTGTGGTGGAGGCTGAGGTCCCTGGGTGTGGGTGGAGGCAGAGGTCCCTGGGTGAGGGTGGAGGCAGAGGTCCCTGGGTGAGGGTGGAGGAAGAGGTCCCTGGGTGAGGGTGGAGGCAGAGGACCCTGGGTGAGGGTGGAGGCAGAGGTCCCTGGGTGTGGGTGGAGGCAGAGGTCCCTGGGTGTGGGTGGAGGCAGAGGTCCCTGGGTGTGGGTGGAGGCAGAGGTCCCTCGGTGTGGGTGGAGGCAGAGGTCCCTGGGTCAGGGTGGAGGCAGAGGACCCTGGGTGTGGGTGGAGGCAGAGGTCCCGGGTGTGGGTGGAGGCAGAGGTCCCTGGGTGTGGGTGGAGGCAGAGGTCCTGGGTGAGGGTGGAGGCAGAGGTCCCTGGGTGTGGGTGGAGGCAGAGGNTCTAGAGACACCTCCGGGGGCCCCTAGAGACACCTCCGGGGGCCCCTAGAGACACCTCCGGGGGGCCCCTAGAGACCCTCCGGGGGGCCCCTCGAGACACCTCAAGGGGACCTCTAGAGACACCTCCTGGGGGCCCCTCGAGACACCTCTGGGGCCCCTAGAGACACCTCCGGGGGCCCCTAGAGACACCTCTGGGGGCCCCTAGAGACACCTCCGGAGGGGCCCTAGAGACACCTTCGGGGGCCCCTAGAGACACCTCCGGGGGGCGCCTAGAGACACCTCAAGGAGACCTCCTAGAGACACCTCCGGGGGCCCCTAGAGACACCTCTGGGGGCCCCTAGAGACACCTCCTGGGGCCCCTAGAGACACCTCCGGGGGCCCCTAGAGACACCTCAAGGGGACCTCCTAGAGACACCTCCGGGGGCCCTAGAGACACCTCTGGGGCCCCTAGAGACACCTCCGGGGGCCCCTAGAGACACCTCAAGGGGACCTCCTAGAGACACCTCCGGGGGCCCCTAGAGACACCTCCTGGGGCCCCTAGAGACACCTCTGGGGGCCCCTAGAGACACCTCCGGGGGACCCTAGAGACACCTCCGGGGGCCCCTAGAGACACCTCCTGGGGGCCCCTAGAGACACCTCCGGGGGCCCCTAGAGACACCTCAAGGAGACCTCCTAGAGACACCTCCTGGGGCCCCTAGAGACACCTCCGGGGGCCCCTAGAGACACCTCCGGGGGCCCCTAGAGACACCTCCGGGGGCCCCTAGAGACACCTCAAGGAGACCCCCTAGAAACACCTCCGGGGGCCCCTAGAGACACCTCCGGGGGCCCCTAGAGACACCTCAAGGGGACCTCTAGAGACACCTCTGGGGGCCCCTAGAGACACCTCTGGGGGCCCCTACAGTCACCTCCTGGGGGCCCCTAGAGACACCTCCTGGGGGCCCTAGAGACACCTCCGGGGGCCCCTAGAGACACCTCAAGGGGACCTCCTAGAGACACCTCCGGGGGCCCCTAGAGACACCTCAAGGAGACCTCCTAGAGACACCTCCGGGGGCCCCCGGAGTTAGACAAGTTTTTAAGAGCCATAAAGAAGTTATTTCAGGAAAACTTTAGATAATCATGATTCAGTAAATACTTTACAATCAGTTGTAGATGTGAGAGTGTTAAGGTGCGTGTTACCTGCACGGTGAAAGGCGCAGGTGTTAACACCCGCACCAGCTGCTGGAGTTCTTGCTGGAGTATACCTGAGTATGTGGTGTATACGCTGACTCGCCAGTGTGGTGTATGTGGTGAGGTGTATGACCAACTGTGGTGTATATGGCGTGGTGTATGACCATCTGTGGTGTATGACCACCTGTGGTGTATGACAACCTGTGGTGTATGACCACCTGTGGTGTATGACAACCTGTGGTGTATGACCACCTGTGGTGTGGTGTATGACAACCTGTGGTGTATGATCACCTGTGGTGTATGACAACCTGTGGTGTATGACAACCTGTGGTGTATGACCACCTGTGGTGTATGACCACCTGTGGTGTATGACAACCTGTGGTGTATAACAACATGTGGTGTATGACCACCTGTGGTGTATGACCACCTGTGGTGTATGACCACCTGTGGTGTATAACAACATGTGGTGTATGACCACCTGTGGTGTATGACCATCTGTGGTGTATGACCACCTGTGGTGTATGACCACCTGTGGTGTATGACAACCTGTGGTGTATGACCACCTGTGGTGTGGTGTATGACAACCTGTGGTGTATGACCACCTGTGGTGTATGACCACCTGTGGTGTATGACCACCTGTGGTGTATGACCACCTGTGGTGTATGACAACCTGTGGTGTATAACAACATGTGGTGTATGACCACCTGTGGTGTATGACCACCTGTGGTGTATGACCACCTGTGGTGTATGACCATCTGTGGTGTATGACCACCTGTGGTGTATGACCACCTGTGGTGTATGACAACCTGTGGTGTATAACAACATGTGGTGTATGACCACCTGTGGTGTATGACCACCTGTGGTGTATGACCACCTGTGGTGTATGACCACCTGTGGTGTGGTGTATGACACCTGTGGTGTATGACAACCTGTGGTGTATGACCACCTGTGGTGTATGACCACCTGTGGTGTATGACCACCTTTGGTGTGGTGTATGACAACCTGTGGTGTATGACAACCTGTGGTGTATGACCACCTGTGGTGTATGACAACCTGTGGTGTATGACCACCTGTGGTGTGGTGTATGACAACCTGTGGTGTATGACCACCTGTGGTGTATGACCACCTGTGGTGTATGACCACCTGTGGTGTATGACCACCTGTGGTGTATGACCACCTGTGGTGTATGACCACCTGTGGTGTATGACAACCTGTGGTGTATGACCACCATTGGTGTATGACCACCTGTGGTGTATGACAACCTGTGGTGTATGACAACCTGTGGTGTATGACCACCTGTGGTGTGGTGTATGACAACCTGTGGTGTATGACAACCTGTGGTGTATGACCACCTGTGGTGTATGACCACCTGTGGTGTATGACCACCTGTGGTGTGGTGTATGACCACCTGTGGTGTATGACCACCTGTGGTGTATGACCACCTGTGGTGTATGACCACCTGTGGTGTTTGACCACCTGTGGTGTATGACCACCTGTGGTGTATGACCACCTGTGGTGTTTGACCACCTGTGGTGTGGTGTATGACCACCTGTGGTGTATGACCACCTGTGGTGTATGACCACCTGTGGTGTATGACCACCTGTGGTGTATGACACCTGTGGTGTATGACCAACTGTGGTGTATATGGCGTGGTGTATGACCATCTGTGGTGTATGACAACCTGTGGTGTATGACCACCTGTGGTGTGGTGTATGACAACCTGTGGTGTATGACAACCTGTGGTGTATGACCACCTGTGGTGTATGACCACCTGTGGTGTATGACCACCTGTGGTGTATGACCACCTGTGGTGTATGACCACCTGTGGTGTATGACCACCTGTGGTGTATGACCACCTGTGGTGTATGACAACCTGTGGTGTATGACCACCATTGGTGTATGACCACCTGTGGTGTATGACCACCTGTGGTGTATGACCACCTGTGGTGTATGACCACCTTTGGTGTATGACCACCTGTGGTGTATGACCACCTGTGGTGTGGTGTATGACCACCTGTGGTGTGGTGTATGACCACCTGTGGTGTGGTGTGGTGTATGACCACCTGTGGTGTGGTGTATGACCACCTGTGGTGTATTTGGAGTGGTGTATGACAACCTGTGCTGTATGTGGTGAGGTGTATGACCACCTGTGGTGTATGACCACCTGTGGTGTATGACCACCTGTGGTGTATGACCACCTGTGGTGTATGACCACCTGTGGTGTATGACCACCTGTGGTGTGGTGTATGACCACCTGTGGTGTATGACCACCTGTGGTGAATGACCACCTGTGGTGTATGACCACCTGTGGTGTATGACCACCTGTGGTGTATGACAACCTGTGGTGTATGACCACCTGTGGTGTATGACCACCTGTGGTGTATGACCACCTGTGGTGTATGACAACCTGTGGTGTATGACCACCATTGATGTATGACCACCTGTGGTGTATGACCACCTGTGGTGTATGACCACCTGTGGTGTATGACCACCTGTGGTGTATGACCACCTGTGGTGAATGACCACCTGTGGTGTATGACCACCTGAGGTGTATGACCACCTGTGGTGTATGACCACCTGTGGTGTATGACAACCTGTACTGTATGACCACCTGTGGTGTATGACCACCTGTGGTGTATGACCACCTGTGGTGTATGACCACATGTGGTGTATGACCACCTGTGGTGTGTGACCACCTGTGGTGTATGACCACCTGTGGTGTATGACAACCTGTGGTGTATGACCACCTGTGGTGTATGACCACCTGTGGTGTATGACAACCTGTGGTGTATGACCACCTGTGGTGTATGACCACCTGTGGTGTATGACCACCTGTGGTGTGTGACCACCTGTGGTGTATGACCACCTGTGGTGTATGACCACCTGTGGTGTATGACCACCTGTGGTGTATGACCACCTGTGGTGTATGACCACCTGTTGTGTTATGTATGACCACCTGTGGTGTATGACCACCTGTGGTGTGTGACCACCTGTGGTGTATGACCACCTGTTGTGTATGACCACCTGTGGTGTATGACCACCTGTGGTGTATGACCACCTGTGGTGTGGTGTATGACCACTTGACCATCACGATCACGGTTTAAGGCATCCCTGTACATACCAGTTGCGTTGCTCCTGGGAGTATGGGTTCGAGTCACTTCTGGGGTGTGAGTTTTCAGTTGTATCTAGTCCTGGGGACCATTCAGGCTTGTTTGCATTTGTGTTCCTCACGTGTTGCCCCAAAAAATGAGGTGATTTGATAAAATGCTATGCCCAAGATAACCATCCAGGTGCCGGCGGGGAAGTGGTTCATATAGCTCAGGCTATCACTTCCTTATGTCCGGTCGTGATGGTCAAGTGGTTTAAGGCATCCCAGTACATACCAGTTGCGTTGCTCCTGGGAGTATGGGTTCGAGTCACTTCTGGGGTGTGAGTTTTCAGTTGTATCTAGTCCTGGGGACCATTCAGGCTTGTTTGCATTTGTGTTCCTCACGTGTTGCCCCAAAAAATGAGGTGATTTGATAAAATGCTATGCCAAGATAACCATCCAGGTGCCGGCGGGGAAGTGGTTCATATAGCTCAGGCTATCACTTCCTTATGTCCGGTCGTGATGGTCAAGTGGTTAAGGCATCCCTGTACATACCAGTTGCGTTGCTCCTGGGAGTATGGGTTCGAGTCACTTCTGGGGTGTTAGTTTCATATATATATATATATATATATATATATATATATTATATATATATATATATATATATTATATATATATATATATATATATATATATATATATATATTATATATATAAATGTATATAAATATATATATATTTTAGTATATTTGGTAGCAGTCTTTCCTGTATCCTGTAGACATAGTACAAACTTGGAGTAGTTTCCATAGAATGTTTTCTGGTATGTCAAGAGGAGTACAGGCCGGATCACGATACACTCTGTCCGCTATCATCCGATTGTTTCATCCACAGGTACGTTGGTAAACAGTGATTCTACGTCCAACGAGGCTCTTATCCCTGTGGCCCGTGCTCCCCGCAATAAGTCAACAAATTCCTTTGGAGACTTCAGGAAAATATATATATATATATATAGATATATATTATATAATATATATATATATATATATATATATATATATATATCTCATAATTCACACAAAATAACACAAATTCACACAAAAATAATCTTTTGTATCACAAGTGATTGAACAAGAGGTTCATAACAGTCACTATACGAGTCACTTTACATCTATGGTGAGTCACACAGTTACTAGTCTTGCTCCACACCCACCCAACTGGGCGGCAGCTTTACAGTCATGTGCTCCACACCCCCCAACTGGGCGGCAGCTTTACAGTCACGTGCTCCACACCCACCCAACTGGGCGGCAGCTTTACAGTCATGTGCTCCACACCCACCCAACTGGGCGGCAGCTTTACAGTCATGTGCTCCACACCCACCCAACTGGACGGCAGCTTTACAGTCATTTCCCCACCCCCCAACTGGGCGGCAGTTTTACAGTCATGTGCTCCACACCCACCCAACTGGGCGTCAGCTTTACAGTCGTGTGCTCCACACCCACCAACTGGACGGCAGCTTTACAGTCATGTGCTCCACACCCACCCAACTGGCGGCAGTTTTACAGTCATGTGCTCCACACCCCCCAACTGGGCGGCAGCTTTACAGTCATGTGCTCCACACCCACCCAACTGGGCGGCAACTTTACAGTCATGTGCTCCACACCCACCCAACTGGGCGGCAGCTTTACAGTCATGTGCTCCACACCCACCCAACTGGGCGGCAGCTTTACAGTCATGTGCTCCACACACACCCAACTGGGCGGCAGTTTTACAGTCATGTGCTCCACACTCACAGTGGGAGGGTGTGGAGCACACGACTGTAAAGCTGCCGCCCAATTGG
>WNGS01169111.1:0-12525 GCA_020271785.1 Procambarus virginalis
GGGCGCTTTGAGTTGTCTTCTGGCCTCTGGTGGCATCGGTGGACGGCTTCTCCCCCTTTGGGGGGTTCAGAGCTGGCGGGGTGGGCTTCTTCCCCTGCGTTTCGTCGTGTCATCTTCGTGGGTGCGTTGGACGTGGTCGATCCGCCCCATCCTTCTGGGGTTCCTGTCTGCTCTTTGCAGTCATGGTCTTTTCACGTCTGCAGTTCTTCTGGACTTCTTCAGTCTGCGCCCTGGATTCTATGCCCTCCTCAGTGGCCTGTTGTCGCCTGTCCGGCTTCTGTTGGCGGCCGGGTGCCATGGATGGTGGCCCTGGACCTCCAGGTCACTTCTTGGCACGTTCCTCCCCGGTTTTCTGGGTCTGGCACGGTTGGTGGTGGGGCTTCAGGCTTGCTGCTTTTGTTGCCTGCCCTATTTTGTAATGGGCACTTAGTATAATTTTTTTGCATCTTTACCGGATCTTAGTGCCCTGAGTCTGAGATTCGGTGTCTGGCCTACCTCGACGGCTGGCTGGTGTGGGCTCCCAGTCGGTCCGCATGTCTGCTCGCCAGGGGTGTGGTTCCTTCCAGATCGCCGGGTTTGGTTTCCTGATGATCTGGAGGCTTTTCCATCTGTTTCCATCCCGGGTTCGGACCTGGGACTTGTTTAGGGCTATTGGGCCACTCATTGTCTTTCCCTCCAGAAGGGTTACTGCGGCTGTGGTCCCGCCTTCGGCTGTACATGAGGGGGTCCCGGGTTGCTCAGCGGTTGCTTGCGCGGTTGTGCGGGAGTCTAAACTTCGCCGTGCTAGTCTACCCGCCGGGTCGGGTTTGGCTTCGGCGTCTGTTTTGGTTCCTTTGGGGACGTCCTTTCCGCCTCTCTCGCGATCGTTGGGCTCGTCCTCCGGGGGTCTTACGTCGGTTGCTGCGTCACCGGCTTCCTCTTCAGGGTTTTCGGGGTTTGGTGCCTTGGTGCCTTCCCTAGTCCTCGCTCGATGTGTTCACGGACACGTCGTCTCTTGGCTGGGGCTTTGTGACCAGTGCTCACCAGGCAGGCCAGGGACGGTGGGGTCCGTCCTTCCATCGGGTTCACAGCACGGTTCGGGAGTTCGCAGCTGTCTGGTTCGCGCTTTGGAGGATTCGGGTCGCTCGGGGATTGACCATTCGCCTCCATTCGGACTGTTCTCCAGTGGTTCATTGCCTGAACCGCGGGGGTTCTCTTCGGTCCTTGGCTCTTTGGGGTTGGTCCCTTCGAGTGGTTCGTCTGCTGGATTCTCGGGGTTTGGCTCTCCGTGCGGTTCACGTCTGGGGAGTGTCCAACGTTCTGGCGGACGGTCTGTCTCGCTTCCTTCCCCTGTCCACGGAGTGGGCGGTTGACGACGACTCGTTTCGTTGGATCTGCCAGACGTACGGTCTCCCAGATGTGGACCTCTTCGCGTCGGCGTGGTCTCAGCGTCTCCCGATATGTGACGCCCTTCCCCGACTGCGCAGCATTCGCGGTGAATGCCTTTCGGCAGGACTGGTTGAGGTGGGGTTACCTGTACCTCTTTCCTCCGGTCCAGCTGTTGCTTCGGGTTCTGGTTCAGTTGGAGACATTCCCAGGGAGAGTAGTCCTTGTGGCCCCTTGGTGGCCGGCCCAGCCTTGGTTTCCGGTGCTTTTGGCTCGGTGCCCGAACCCGGGACGTTTCCCGCGGCTCCGCCTCTTTCAGCAGGTCGGTCCGATCCGGTACGGGGCTGGTTCGACCTTCTCCTCTGCTCTTCGCGTCTGGTCTTTTTGATGCGGGTGTATCACCAATTCTATGGTGGTCAGGTGGCTTCGTTGATGGTGTCCCACCTGAGAGCTTTGTCTCAGCGACAGTATGAAGTTTCCTGGCGTTCTTTTCGCCATTTTCTGGCTCTTCGTAGGTTGTCTTGTCTTTCGGATCGGGTTGTTTTGTCCTTTCTTGGCTTGTTCAGGACCGTCATTTGATGCCTAATACTGTCGCCTCGTATCGTAATTACCTAAGTGTAATTACCTAAGTGTAGTTACAGGATGAGAGCTACGCTCGTGGTGTCCCGTCTTCCCAGCACTCTTTGTCATATAACGCTTTGAAACTACTGACGGTTTTGGCCTCCACCACCTTCTCACTTAACTTGTTCCAACCGTCTACCACTCTATTTGCGAAGGTGAATTTTCCTACGTTTCTTCGGCATCTGTGTTTAGCTAGTTTAAATCTATGACCTCTTGTTCTTGAAGTTCCAGGTCTCAGGAAATCTTCCCTGTCGATTTTATCAATTCCTGTTACAATTTTGTATGTAGTGATCATATCGCCTCTTTTTCTTCTATCTTCTAGTTTTTGCATATTTAATGCCTCTAACCTCTCCTCATAGCTCTTGTCCTTCATTTCTGGGAGCCACTTAGTGGCATGTCGTTGCACCTTTTCCAGTTTGTTGATGTGCTTCTGAAGATAAGGGCACCATACAACCGCTGCATATTCCAGCTTTGGTCTAATAAAAGTCGTGAACAATTTCTTTAGTATTTCTCCATCCATGTATTTAAAAGCAATTCTTAGGTTAGAAAGTGTAGCATAGGCTCCTCGCACAATGTTCTTGATGTGGTCCTCAGGTGACAGTTTTCTATCTAAAACCACCCCTAGATCCCTTTCTTTATCAGAATTCTTTAAAGATTTCTCACATAATTTATAGGTTGTGTGGGGTCTATGTTCACCAATTCCACATTCCATAACATGGCATTTATTCACATTAAATTCCATTTGCCAAGTGTTGCTCCAAATACTTATTTTGTCCAGGTCTTCTTGAAGGGCATGACAATCATCTAGGTTTCTTATCTTCCCTATTATCTTAGCATCATCAGCAAACATGTTCATGTAATTCTGTAATCCCTCTGGTAGATCGTTTATGTAGACAATGAACATTACCGGTGCAAGAACTGAACCCTGTGGTACTCCACTCGTGACATTCCTCCAATCCGATACCTTGCCTCTGATTACGGCCCTCATTTTTCTGTCAGTTAGGAAATTTTTCATCCATGTTAGTAGCTTACCCGTCACCCCTCCAATATGTTCCAGTTTCCAGAACAACCTCTTATGGGGAACTCTGTCGAAAGCCTTTTTTAGGTCCAGATAGATGCAGTCAACCCAACCATCTCTTTCCTGTAAAATCTCTGTTGCTCGATCATAAAAACTGAGTAAGTTTGTTACACAGGATCTTCCAGATCGAAAACCATACTGTCGGTCTGATATTATATCATTTCTCTCCAGGTGTTCTACCCATTTAGATTTAATTATTTTTTCCAATATTTTGACTATTACACTTGTCAATGATACAGGTCTATAATTAAGGGGGTCTTCCCTGCTTCCACTTTTGTAGATTGGAACTATGTTAGCCTTTTTCCACACATCAGCTACAACTCCTGTAAACAGGGATGCCTGAAAAATCAGCTGAAGTGGAATGCTGAGCTCAGGTGCACACTCTCTCAGAACCCATGTAAACAGGAACCTCCTGTAAACAGGGATGCCTGAAAAATCAGCTGAAGTGGAATGCTGGGCTCGGGTGCACACTCTCTCAGAACCCATGGTGAAACTCCATCTGGACCAACTGCCTTGTTCTTACTTAGCTCCTTGAGCATTTTTTCCACTTCGTCTCTAGTCACCTCTATGTGCTCTATGTTGTTCTCTGGAATTCTTATTGTGTCTGGTTCCCTAAAGATTTCATTTTGTACAAACACACTTTGGAACTTTTCGTTTAGTGTTTCACACATTTCCTTTTCATTTTCTGTGAATCTATTTCCCATTATCAACCTCTGAATATTATCCTTTACCTGCAATTTGTTGTTTATGAATTTATAGAATAGACCTGGTTCTGTTTTACATTTGTCTGCAATCCCTTTTTCAAAATTTCTTTCTGCCTCTCTCCTCACTGCTGTGTAGTTGTTTCTTGCATCTTTGTATCGTTTGTATGTTTGGGGGTTTGGCCTCTTCCTGTATTGATTCCATTTTTGTGTCTTTTGGTCTCTGGCCCTCTCGCAATTCCTATTGAACCAATCCTGTTTCCTAGTTCTGCATCTCTGTTTTGGTATAAATTTGTTTGTGCCTTTATCATATATTTCACAAAACTTGACATACATCTCATTCACTTCCTTGCCTAGCAACAAGTCTGTCCAATTATACTCACTAAAAAAATTTCTAAGGTTGCCATAATGTCCTCTCTTGAAGTCAGGTTTTTCAACTGCTTCATCCTCCTTATTTTCTTCCAGATTATAACGCATTGCATACTTTATTCCCAAAAAGACATGGTCACTTTTACCCAAGGGAGGAAGGTACTGAATGTCAAATACTTCTTCCTCCTTCCTGGTAAATATCAAATCTAGCATGGAGGGAACGTCCCCTTCCCTCATCCTCGTAGCTTGTTTAACATGTTGATACAAGAATGTTTCCAGGATGAGGTCTACAAATTTACGTGCGGCGCTGGCGGAGCTGCTCAATCTAGCTTTCGGGGTAGATGTCACATCTGCCCCGTTTTGTAAGCTTTCCCGTGCTATGTTTCACCTCCGGCCTGCTTATGCCGGAGGCGCTCCTATTTTTCCTCTCCTCGGTTTGTGGTGGCCCCTTCGGTTCCTGATTGTTTTTCCAAGGCTTTGTTTTTGTTGATATTGGCCTCTGGGGGCCGGGTAGGGGAGCTTCATGCTCTCCTCCGGCACAGGGGTTTCTGCTCTTTTGGTCCTGGGGGTAGGTTTGTCCGTTTGCAGCCTTCTCCATCTTTTCTGGCGAAGAACGAGATGGCTGCTTTCCGAAGGGGTCCATGGGTCATTGATGTTTGGTTGGTTCGGCCGGTGGTGCATCATGTTTTGTCCTGTTGCGGCACTTCGCCGTTACCTGTGCGCTTCAGCCGGGGTGGCTGGGGATGCGCTTTGGGTTGATCCGGTTTCCCTCATTCCCTGTTCCAGCGCTAGGGTTGGAACAGGTTGTCCGCAGGGTTATTAAATCTAGCAAGCCTGTGGTCTATCCTCGTGCCCATGATGTTAGGAAGTTTGAGGCTTTGGCTGCTGTGTTTGGCAATATGTCTTGGGCACATATTCGGGCGCATGGATTTTGGAAGTCGAACAGGGTCCTGGCCGCCCATTATTTGGTGAACGTCCCTGCTCCTCGACGTTCTTGTGTTGCTTTGGGTCGCAGGTTGCAGCCAGTTGTCTCGACTTCGCGTTGAGGAGTTTGTGGCCGCCGCCTCCCGGGTAAGTCCCCTTTTTCCTTCTCTTTGGGTATGTAGCTCCAGGGAGCCGTAGAGGCCCTGGAAACACAAACCGAAACTGTCTCTATTTTCTGCTTGTTTCAACTGAAAGTAAAGTTGTTACATATTGGCTTAACGTGTTTATGACGTATTAGAACGTTGTTACAACTTGCTATATTGGTTGTTATAACTGGTTAGGAGGAGTTAAAACTTGTTCGAACGTTGTACCAACGTCGTAGTTTCGGTGTGTGTTTGGCGGGGGGTCCCCACAGAAAACCAGCGTTGAATGTAATGAAACGCCATTTTCTGGGTGAGCCCAGGAGGCTCCCTGGTTACCCTCCCTCCCATCTGGTCGGCGGGGTTTTCGCGTTGGTTGAAGCCTAGTTTCCAAACTGAAGGCAGCCGGCGTGGTGAGGTCCGGGACCCCCCCTCCCCCTCCCGGGGAGGGGAGGGCTGCGCGGACGACCGGCACGGCAGAAAAGTGATTGTTTGATTGTTTTCCTTGGGATTGTAGGGAGTTTTCTACCTCTGTTCAGTTTTTGTTGTAGTTTCTTACCATGTGGGGTTTGTTTTGTTACGCCTACCTTTCTGGGTGCCTAACCCCGGTCGATGGCAGATAAGGAAAACCCCCAACCATATGGGGTTTTCCAGGGCCATTGCTCCCTGAAACCTCTCTGAAGGGGCCAGGTTCTGGCGCTGGTCCCTGGTAGGTCTGAACTCCTTAGCTAATGTCCCGGTCTAACATACATTAGCCCGATAAGCTCCAGGGAGCCTCCGAGGCTCGCCCAGAAAATGGCGTTTCATTACATTCAACGCTGGTTTTTTTTATATTAAAAAGCATTTTCCAGTCTTCTGACCATTTGTGGAGTTTATGTAGATCTCTTTTTAAGGTCTCAATATCATTTTCACTTCCCACTTTACCATAAATTATTTATAAGATGTAGTAGAACTCATAATCACCACACCAGAAATAAATATTTCTGATATCCCCAGAGTCAAACTATCTGTGTAAACACTCTATGGAAATAAAGGGACCTAGTTTATGGAACTCACTCCCTAATGAATTGAAAAGCTGTCCATCTTTTGCCTTATTCAAAAATAAAACCAAAAAGTACCTAATTTCATCTTCACTGTTTCTTGCTGCCCAATCCTTCCCAATATATGTACCTAAACCATACAACTTCACAATTGTAATCATTGCTATCATCTTATATCATGGTTGTTATATTGAATGCATATTTTACTACATTGTACCTTGAATTAATCCTCATTATGCTACAATGTACCTGTTGATAACCGTCAAATTTTAGTTTAATGTACAGTACCAAAGAATTAAAATTTGTTTCAGTTTTGCTAGAAATTATTACTTAAAGTTATCTGTTAGATTAAGGACCAGCCCAATATGCTATACGTGTTAGTGGCTTTAAAAGAAAGTTAAAACATCAGTGCTATATACTCTCATAGACCATGTACCTTCTTGTATATATATGTATGTATAAATAAATAAATAAATTAAATAAATAAATAAATAAATAAATAAATAAATAATCATCTACAAATTTGATGATGTGGTCTTTAATATTCTCATCTATGTCACTGATGTATATGACAAAAGAGGTTGGCCCCAAAATGGGCCCCTGTGGCATGCCACTTACCACATTTCACCAGTCAGATTCATTCCCAGTTAGCATGACCCTTTGTTTTCTGTTTTAACATTGTTTTATCTTTATTTATTTATTTATTTATTTATTTATACAAGTAGGTACATTGGGATTGTGAGGATACATAGTGATTACATTCTTGTAAAGTCACTAGTACACGCAGCATTTCGGGGCAGGTCCTTAATCTGACAGAAAATTTTAAGTAGGAAAATACTAGCAAAATTTTTAAAATGATAACAGGTACAGTGCAAGAAAAAAAATGAGATGAGAGAGATTTGTAGGTGTATTAACCCTTTAACTGCGTTGCCTCCAAATATGACACCCCCGTGGTGCGCAGGAAATAAATTCTCTGGAAAAAATTCTTTTTTTTTTTAAAGTGTCAAAAACCCTTCCCTCAGTATGGGTATGTAAAAAAAAGTCGTAATTGTACTTACTTTGGCTGCTATGGGGTCCGTAAGTTGGGGCGTGACGTCATGATTCCCCGTGCGCCCATGCTGTAAGCTCCCGGGTGGGTGGGGCGGTCGGGGCGGGGCGCGCAAGTTGCCGCGAATATATTTTCGTTCATTTTTTTTTCGCACAGTTCCAAATACATTTTATTTGTTTTTACGTACTAATCCTATGTATAGTGAACACGTACACTATATTATGGCAGTAAAACAACCGTACTGTCCGAAGACACTGTGTTACGTGCATGACACTTGTGTACACATATGCTGCACATATTTACTATGTATCATGCTAATTTATGTATACATATAATCTATTTACACACTACACACTGTCACACACTATATACATTCACCATCAACACACTCAGAACACCTCGAGTGAGAGCAGCCACACCCAGCCAGTCTCCCTCACTCCAACATCTTACTCGCCAACATTGCTCCTCCCACCATACTGTTATAGTTCTTATTACACATGTTCTATATACCTATCTACATGTTTTATTTACCAGAACTATGCAAGTAAGCCGGTATTGTGTCCAAACAGTACAGTGGCCACCATACACTGCATGAAAAATCACACAGCAGACAGCAGACGACGCTACGATTACGTCACCTCCCTCACCAAAATAGCTCCTCTCAACATTCTCCTGTTACTGTTCTTACACTATATACACACACTATATATACCCATGTACATATGTGTTGCCCATAGCGAACCACTAAGCTATTATGGTGAGCAAAACAAGAGTGGCAGCCACACACACACAATGAGGCTACCTCAATTCTCGCCCTCCCTCCCTCACCAAACTTTCCTCCTTCCACAATACTACGCACAACGCTAATTATAACCACAATCCTGCTATTATCACAATCCTGGTCACTAATTCCTGTAAATGAATAATTGACCACACGTTTATTTTGAAAAGGAACCTAAGAAATCATTTGAAAATTCCTAGATGGACGAAATAATGCTGTGGTGCTGTGAACATCGTGAACAGCATTGAATCACTGATAATTGAACATTGTACCCAGTCATTATCACACTCAGGCTCTTCTATAACACTATCATGGCTAAATGATACAAGTTATATATATATTTTGACATTATTAGGCGATGCTGTGGTCACACGCTGAACAGCAGTGCTGTGCGCTCATGCTGCGAGCGCCAGCCTTGGTTGCTCACACACTACTGAGGCTCCCACACCCGGGAATGTGGACCACGATTTTTTTTAAAGATGGCGTCTGTTTACAAGAGCCCTGAGGAAGCTGATGTGAACCCCATGTAGCCGCGGGAGATTTGAATGGAACGTGAAAAATACAAATACCCGGAGGCGCGTTGCGCAAACCAGACGCGAGCCTGCAGGCGCGTTGCGCAGTTAAAGGGTTAAAGCACATAGGTAGCTCAAGATTGCATTGACAATTTGAATGGTAATTAACCCTTCAATTGCGCATCGCATCATATGATGCTTTGACCGACTTGCAGTAATTGCGCATCGCATCATATGATGCGTTGGAGTACTACGCAAGATTTAAACGGCCCGCGGATACACGGGGTTCACCACACCTTCATCAGGGCTCTTGTAAACAGACGCCATTTTTAAAAAAAATCGTGGGCCAAACTCCCGGTGTTAGGGGCCTCAGTATCGAGTAAGCTACCAAGCCTGACGCACGCAGCATGAGCTCACAGCACTGCTGTTCAGCTTGTGACCACAGCATCGCCTAAAAATGCCATAATATACTTGTTCATGCTATTATGTAGCGATAATATTATTACAGAAGACCCCTGACTGTGATAAACTGACCATGGTCTGATAATAAGAGGATTGTGATGATATTTAGCGCTGTGCTCCATGGAGGGAGGAGTAATGCTGTGGGAGGGTGGGTGGCGTTGTTATCTGTGTGTGGCCACCTTTTATTGACTGCACTCACCATACCAGCTTAGTGGTTCGCTATGGTGAACACAAATGTAGATACTTATATATAACGTGTGTATAGAGGGTATAAACAGCAAGAGTAGGAGGTTGGGAGCCGCCATTTTGGTGAGAGGAGCGTCGTCTGCAGGAATTATCGTGTTGTTTACTGGTGACCACGATGGTCTTTGGGCACCATACCAGTTTACTTGTACAAGTATGGTGAATAAAACCGGTAGATATTTATATATAATGTGTGTATATAGCGTAATAACACCACAAGCAGTATTGTTGGAGGAGAAATATTAGTGCGTCTGGCCTTGAGGGCGGCAGCCATCAGCTGACTGTGAGGTCCTACGTCTTTGTGCCTACTCACCATACAAGCTTAGATGTACAGTTATGGTGAACAAAACATGTAAATACTTATATATAACGTCTGTATATAAAAGCAAAAACAGTATGGTGAGTGGAAAATGGTGGCAAGTCAGGTGAGGTGAGGGAAGGGAGTGGCAGCCAGTGGGGGCTGCCACTGCCACTGCCACTCAGCATACCAACTTAGTGGTTCGTTATGGTGAACACGAATGTAGATACTTATATATAGCGTCTGTATATAGTGAATAAAAGCAAAAACAGTATTGTGGGAGGAGAATGTGGGTGAGTCAGATGACTTGAGGGAGGGCGTGAGTGGCTGGCTGGTACACGGCGGTCACTCCTCGTTACTTTTTGACTCATAATAGCAACTTAGTGGTTCGTTATGGTGAACAAAACATGCAGATACTTATATATAACCTGTGTATATAGTGTAACAACCGACAAAGTATTTGTTCACTGTTTGATGAACATAATTGAATCAACACACATATTTTTGAGTACAGCGATGATTCACTCATTTCATTATATAAATATATCACACTACACACTATTGAATAATATTACAGCAAAAAACTACGAAAAATCAATCAGAGACATTGAAATAATTAGGCAATTATCTCTTTGTGGCAACTCCGCCTGACAGCTGGCGATCAACAGACCGCCTGGGACGCATGCTGAGTGAGCGCCTGTTTTGTGCCAGACTTCCCTGCCCTATAGCGGCCAATATATTCAACTTACGATTTTTTTATTATTTTTCCCGTGATCAGTGAACACAAATAACAGGTTAGGAAGAAAATTTTTTTTTTTTTTTTTTTTGTATGCGCCTGTGGGTGTCAAATGGTATATAGCTATGCGCCATTTAAGGGTTAACAAAGATTAACCCTTAAAGTGCGTCACTTCATATGAAGTGCTAGGCGTTTTACCAGTCGACTGCGCTTCACTTCATATGAAGTGTATGGGTACCGCGCACGATTTGAATGTCCCGCCGGGTATCTGGGGTTCCCATACGCTGCCCACGGGCTATAGTAAACAGCGGCCATTTTGAAAAAATTCCCGCTCACGAACCGAAGGCGTGGGAGGCCTCAGTTTAGCGAAGTCACCATGGCGAGCGCACGGTCAAACGCCTCACGGGCACGCACCACTCAATCCCTCACCCCAGAGCAAATAGCTCACGAATTATTTTCTGAAGGTGAGGAAAGTGTGTTTGATGATTCAGACAACGACGAGGATTATACACAGTTGTCGGGTGATAGTAGCAGCAGCAGAGAGTGAGAATTCTCGCCATGCCAAGGCGAGGCCTCTACCTCACCCTGCCTCCTCGCCCAGTTTCTACCCCAATTCTACCACGACCTCACAGTTCCTGTGGATATTATCTGTTTGAGGGTGACGAGTCAGAGGGAGGTGACTCCTTTTCTGGGTTTAGTGACTCAGATCACAGTTTTATTGAGCCTGTGGCTGGTACCAGTGGTGTAACTGGGCGAGAAATTGTCGCGTCAGCAGCATCTCGCCCAGCCAAGCGCTACCGCATGGCACCACATGAGGGACCAAGACCCTCGTGTTCACGTGCATCCACCTCACGTGCATCCACCTCACGTGCATCACCTCACGTGCATCCACCTCACGTGCACCCACCTCACGTGCACCCACCTCACGTGCACCCACCTCACCTGCATCCACCTCACGTGCATCCACCTCACCAGAACCCACCTTACGTGCACCCACCTCACGTGCACGTAGCCGCTACGGTATTCAATCGCTCCTGTATGCATCGCTTCCTCGCCGTCTTTCATCTGCATCTCGCAGGACGCCTGGTGTACTTGAGTGGAGTGATGGTGACGATTTTATTCCAAATATTCCTCACTTTGACGATACAGATGTAGGGATTACAAACCTTTTCCCTAATCAAGGTGAGGACATGGCTGAGATGGAATATTTACAGCATTCTATGATGAACCACTCATGGAATACATTGTACACCAAACGAACCTGCATGCTGCTTACCTGATTGAGAGGGAAATCACAGAATTTTCCCGACTGCAGCGTTGGAAAAATACCACAGTTGCGGAAATGTATGTGTTTTTGGCACTCTGTTTGTTGATGAAGCACTGTCACAAACATGCAATAAGTGACTATTGGAGCAAGGACCATACAGTGCCAACACCTTTATTCGGTAAATATATGTCACGAGACAGGTTTCAGATACTCCTCAGGTGTCTACATTTTGGAAGTGTTCAGGACCGAACACCTGATGATAGACTGTGGCGAGTGAGGCACTACATGAACGATGTTATTGGAAAATTCAGAGATTTTTACGTACCAGCACAGAAGCTGGTGGTTGATGAATCTCTCGTACTTTTCAAGGGACGTGTTCCATTCAAACAGTACATTCCCTCAAAACGAAACCGATTTGGCCTGAAATTTTTTGTTCTTTGTGATTGTGAGACAGGATACGTGTTACACATGATTTTGTACTCGGCTAGTGATGTAGACATTCCCGGTAACGACGAACATGGATTCTCGGGGAGTGTAGTGAAGACCATCATGGCTCCGTGGATGAACAAGGGACACATTTTATACACGGATAATTACTATACAAGTCCCTTGCTAGCTCGGTTCTTGCTAGAAAATAGAACCGGATTGGTTGGTACAGTAAAGCCACAACGAAGGGAAATGCCTGTGTTTGACACCGACATTGCAGTTGGTGAGTGTCAGAGAAGGAAATGTGATAACATTCTGTCAGTTCGGTGGAAAGACAAACGAGAGGTGAACTTGTTGACAACAATTCATGATGGAACAATGGTGAACAGTGGGAAAGTGAGCCATAAAACAAACGCACCACTATATAAGCCAGACTGTGTTTTAGACTATAATATCAACATGCGGTTGATTGATAAATCAGACATGATGATTGGCACTGCAGAGTGTGTGCGAA
>WNGS01169112.1:5073-15281 GCA_020271785.1 Procambarus virginalis
ATGCTAACCTTTTGGTTTGGATATCCCTCCTCAATTCAATAAACCCTTCTTCAATCAGGTACTCAAAACCAATACACTGTGGTCACTCATCCTATGGGGCTCTCAAAACCGATTTCTCTTATGTCAGAGTCGTTCAGGGTGAAGACCAGGTCGAGTCTCGCTGGTTCGTCATGTCCTCTCATCCTTGGTGTGTGTGTGTGTGTTTTGTGTGTGTGTGTGTGTGGTTGTGTTGTGTGTGTGTGTGTGTGTGTGTGTGTGTGTGTGGTGTGTGTGTGTGTACTCCCTAATTGTACTCACCTAATTGTGCTGCAGGGTTGAGCTTTGGCTCTTTGGTCCCGCCTCTCAACCGTCAATCAACTGGTGTACAGATTCCTCACCTACTGGCTCTATCATGTCTACATTTGAAACCGTGTATGGAGTCAGCCTCCACCACATCACTTCCTAGTATATTCCATTTACTAACTACTCTGACACTGAAAGTTCTTTCTAACGTCTCTGTGCTCATTTGGGTACTCAACTTCCACCTGTGTCCCCTTGTTCGCGTCCCTCCAATGTTGAATAGTTCATCCCTGTTTACCCGGTCGATTCCCCTGAGGATTTTGTTGGTTGTGATCATGTCTCCCCTTACTCTTCTGTCTTCCAGTGTCGTAAGGTGCATTTCCCGCAGCCTTTCCTCATAACTCATGCCTCTTAGTTCTGGGACTAGTCTAGTAGCATACCTCTGGACTTTTTCCCAGCTTCGTCTTGTGCTTGACAAGGTACGGGCTCCATGCTGGGGCCGCATACTCCAGGATTGGTCTTACATATGTTGTGTAAAGATTATGAATAATTCCTTACACAGGTTCCTGAACGCCGTTCTGATGTTAGCCAGCCTCGCATATGCCGCAGACGTTATTCTCTTTATGTGGGCTTCAGGAGACAGGTTTTGTGTGATATCAACTCCTAGATCTTTCTCTCTGCCTGTTTCATTAAGTACTTCATCTCCTATTCTGTATCCTGTGTCTGGCCTCCTGTTTCCACTGCCTAGTTTCATTACTTTGCATTTACTCGGGTTGAGCTTCAATAGCCATTTGTTGACCATTCACTCAGTCTATCTAGGTCATCTTGTAGCCTCCTACTATCATCCTCTGTTTCAATCCTCCTCATAATTTTCGCATCGTCGGCAAACATTGAGAGGAACGAATCTATACCCTCTGAGAGATCATTTACATATACCAGAAACAGTATAGGTCCAAGGACTGACCCCTGCGGGACTCCACTTGTAACGTCTCGCCAATCTGAGACCTCACCCCTCACACAGACTCGTTTTCTCCTGTTGCTTAGGTACTCCTCTATCCACCGGAGTACCTTCCCTTTCACTCCAGCCTGCATCTCCAACTTTCGCACTAGCCTCTTGTGTGGCACTGTATCAAAGGCTTTTTGACAGTCCAAAATATGCAGTCTGCCCACCCTTCTCTTTCTTGCCTTATTTTGTTGCCTGGTCGTTGAATTCAAGTAACCCTGTGAGGCAGGACCTGCCATCCCTGAACCCATGTTGATGCTGTGTTACAAAGTTCCTTCGCTCCAGATGCTCCACTAGTTTTTTTTTTTCGCACAATCTTCTCCATCAGCTTGCATGGTATGCAGGTTAGGGACACAGGCCTGTAGTTCATTGCCTCCTGTCTATCCCCTTTCTTGTATATCGGGACTACGTTGGCTGCTTTCCAAATATCTGGCAGTTCCCCTGTTGCCAGTGATTTGTTATACACTATGGAAAGTGGTAGGCACAGTTCTCTGCTCCTTCCTTTAGAACCAAGGGGAGATTCCATCTGGGCTATAGATGGGCCTATAGATCAATCAACGTGTGTTGTGTGTTTGTGTGTGTGTGTGTGTGTGTGTATACGTGTTTTGAATGTTTTTTTAATCCTTATACTATGCTGAAAACTTTCACAGTGAAAATACAAAGTTTAAAAGGCAGGCTTTTGCAGCAGACTTCAATGTACCTGGTGACTCACTCGCTGACCAGACCTTTGACCTCTTTGCAACGAAGCAGACACAAAAACAAAAAGTAAAAACCTGTACAGTCCCTGGGCGATTGAGACTAAACATTGCTGAGCAAAGTGTAGCCTTTTTCCACTTATTTTTCTCTCTTTTATTTGTGCCGTGTGACAGTTTGGCCGAGTCGTAAGAAACTGTGTAAGTTGACCTTCTTTCGTCGGTATAGCTGCTTCCGGAGAGATCTGTGGGTCTCTCTGTGCCTGTTCTCTCTTTCCACCAGAACCTCTACCGGTGTCTCGGACTCTTTATCTGCGTCTACGACTGTTTCTCTGAGTCTCTGACTGTTTCTCTGCGTCTCTGACTGTTTCTCTGCGTCTCTGACTGTTCTCTGCGTCTCTGACTGTTTCTCTGCGTCTCTACTGTTTCTCTGCGTCTCTGACTGTTTCTCTGCGTCTCTGACTGTTTCTCTGCGTCTATGTTTCTCTGCGTCTCTGACTGTTTGTCTGCGTCTCTGACTGTTTCTCTGCGTCTCTGACTGTTTCTCTGCGTCTCTGACTGTTTCTCTGCGTCTCTGACTGTTTCTCTGCGTCTCTGACTGTTTCTCTGCGTCTCTGACTGTTTCTCTGCGTCTCTGTTTCTCTGCGTCTCTGGCTGTTTCTCTGCGTCTCTGTTTCTCTGCGTCTCTGACTGTTTCTCTGCGTCTCTGTTTCTCTGCGTCTCTGACTGTTTCTCTGCGTCTCTGTTTCTGTGCGTCTCTGACTGTTTCTCTGCGTCTCTGTTTCTCTGCGTCTCTGACTGTTTCTCTGCGTCTCTGACTGTTTCTCTGCGTCTCTGGCTGTTTCTCTGCGTCTCTGACTGTTTCTCTGCGTCTCTGACTGTTTCTCTGCGTCTCTGTTTCTCTGCGTTTCTGACTGTTTCTCTGCGTATCTGACTGTTTCTCTGCGTCTCTGACTGTTTCTCTGCGACTCTGTTTCTCTGCGTCTCTGACTGTTTCTCTGCGTCTCTGACTGTTTCTCTGCGTCTCTAACTGTTTCTCTGCGTCTCTGACTGTTTCTCTGCGTCTCTGACTGTTCTCTGCGTCTCTGTTTCTCTGCGTCTCTGACTGTTTGTCTGCGTCTCTGACTGTTTCTCTGCGTCTCTGACTGTTTCTCTGCGTCTCTGACTGTTTCTCTGCGTCTCTGACTGTTTCTCTGCGTCTCTGACTGTTTCTCTGCGTCTCTGTTTCTCTGCGTCTCTGGCTGTTTCTCTGCGTCTCTGTTTCTCTGCGTCTCTGACTGTTTCTCTGCGTCTCTGTTTCTCTGCGTCTCTGACTGTTTCTCTGGTCTCTGTTTCTGTGCGTCTCTGACTGTTTCTCTGCGTCTCTGTTTCTCTGCGTCTCTGACTGTTTCTCTGCGTCTCTGACTGTTTCTCTGCGTCTCTGACTGTTTCTCTGCGTCTCTGACTGTTTCTCTGCGTCTCTGACTGTTTCTCTGCGTCTCTGTTTCTCTGCGTTTCTGACTGTTTCTCTGCGTCTCTGACTGTTTCTCTGCGTCTCTGACTGTTTCTCTGCGACTCTGTTTCTCTGCGTTTCTGACTGTTTCTCTGCGTCTCTGGCTGTTTCTCTGCGTCTCTGACTGTTTCTCTGCGTCTCTGACTGTTTCTCTGCGACTCTGTTTCTCTGCGTTTCTGACTGTTTCTCTGCGTCTCTGGCTGTTTCTCTGCGTCTCTGACTGTTTCTCTGCGTTTCTGACTGTTTCTCTGCGTATCTGACTGTTTCTCTGCTTCTCTGCCTGTGTACATATGCCCATTTACTAGAGCAACGGTGAGAGTGGAACATCCCGTGACGTCATAACGTGTAACGTAACAAATATGAACGCATTATGAACACCAGATAGTTTGACAGAGGTTGGTGGGGGGGGGGGTACATGGCCCTGAAATATGGAGAAACAGTGCACAGAATTATCCTCGGGAGCAGGAGCGAGAATGATCTATCACCGCAGTGCTTGGAGGCTATTAAATGGTGTGACTTACATAATACTGGAAGCCGGATATTACTATTATTGTAATGGAACACTGACGACGAGACATCATGAAATCAGATAAAGGACTGACGACTCATTTAAACCCACCAGCAAGTGACGAGGGGTAGTCATGCAGCTGTATTACAGCTGTTATACACCAGTCATACATGTTGACCAGACCACACACTAGAAGGTGAAGAGACGACGACGTTTCGGTCCGTCCTGGACCATTCTCAAGTCGATTGTGATGAAAAAGTAGAGACAGCCAATAAATATTTAGTAGAGACGACCGAAACGTCGTCTTCTCTTCACCTTCTAGTGTGTGGTCTGGTCAACATACTTTACCCAAGTTATTGTGACTCACCACCAGTCATACAGCATATCGAACATTCACAAACTACCAGTCTATACCGTGTATACGATAGTAACTGTACAACCTGTTGGTGTTCGAGTCTCTGTCTCCCTCTTCCTCTCCCCCCCCTCTCCTCGTCTTCCATTCTCCCTCCCTCTCTCCCATTCTCCTTCATCCTTCCCTCCGTAGCGCCCAGTTCCCCCGCCCCCATTGCCTCCCATTCTCCCTCCTTCTCTTCATTCATGCCTCCCTTATACTCCCTCCTGGTGGGTAAAACATGCTCTAATAACATCGAATCACTGTTGAATCGACATTATCGATATTCAATACGTTGAATCAATGTTGTCGACGCCGATTCAACGTTTGAATCGACATTGTCGATGTTCAATAACGTTGAATCAATATTCTCGACGCTGATTCAACGCTGATGGCAGCTGCGAGATCTGTTGATAAACACACTATTGACCAACACACCCACATTTCAGACTTCATTGGAATCTTTGGTGGCGTAATAGGAGCAATTTTACTTAAACAAGGACAACAGGGGGGTCGACCCGCAAACACCCTACGTCACTCGCTATACAATCACAGTTCACCATACGGAAGTTGCTTCAGGCTAAACCACAACTGTATCTCTGTTTGTCTGAGGATGGAGGCTAATCTCTTTTTAAAGTATTGATGTTGACAATTCTACAAGTCACAGCTGAGTGTCATTCTTTGTGGATGATATACAAGTCACTATGAATATCACTGCTGCAGAAGACATTGAAAAACTAGACGTTTGCGGTCTTTGACTGGGCAGCGGAAAATAGTATGACATTTAAAAATTTTAAGAATTGTTAAATATCATACTATTGGATTTCTTAAAAATGCAAAACGTAAACGAAATACAGAGTACAAGACATTTTCAGATGCCATCATAAGAGGAATACAACATGTAAAGTGTCTAGGAATAATGATTTCAGACGATCTAATGTTTACTGAGCATAACAAAGCAAATAAAGCATCAGCCAGAAAAATGGTAGGAAAGAGTATGACAAACTTCGAATCCAAACATTCCATTACAATGTTCCAACTATTCAAATCACTTCTGCTTTCCAGTATTGTCTACTGCTCGGTGCTCACTTCACTTTTCGAAGCATAAGTTTCTAAAATACAGGAAATACTGACAACCTATACAGTATTACATGGACACGATGAAGCACCTAAATTACTGGGCAAGTATCATGGAACTCAAGATTGACACAATTGACAGTAAAGACAGATGTATCACATGTATATCTATAAGAGAGAGAATGTCTGTCTGTTCAAAGGTCGAGGCCAGCCGCTTGGGTATAGCTTCACCCAAATTGACAGAGTGAATGGTCTGGGGTGCGGGATGAACATAGGCTGGTCGGGGTCGCTAGAAATAAAAAAAGGAACAGCGCAGACAACACAAATCGCCAGAATCAGTCTTCTTATTCACAAATATATGATAAAAAAAAAAGTGAAGAGAGGCCAGAGAAGGATATTCAGAGGGCCATTGTTTGGTGTGTGTGTCTGCTGATGATACAGTTTAGCTTGCCTGCCCCGTTTACACCGGCTATTCCCGCGTCTCGTTACGGATTAACGGACTCTGAATTTGAAGGTTTTTGCAGCCCATCAGGTGAATGGAAGTTGGCTATTTGGGTTTCATTTTCATTGGATGGGACTAGAGGTTGAAATGATGAAATGAAACAGTAATGTATAAGAGGTAATGAGTGAGAGCAGCGGAGAGGGAGGGATGTGGGGCCTGGCGCAGACAATACCAAGAGGATAACAGGTCTTAAGGAAAGAGGCTTCTGGTTTTAAGTAGTGGCGATGCAGGCGGCGGTGGTGACGACAGTTGTGGCCTAGATGGTGGTGATGTTGGTAGTGGTGGCGTCCGTAACGATGTAATGGGACTGGTGGTGGTGATGGTAGCGTCGATGGTTGTTATTAGCAAACAACTATAGGAAGTAACCAACAAGACCCAACCAGCCATAACATGCATTATTACTAAAACAAGGGAACGCAGTTGCAACTTTTAGTATCATTATAATAACCATTATCATATAAAGTACCCTAATCATCTTAGACCCCTTCGAATGCCATGGATAAAATATATCGAACGAAATGAGAACACACCTATTATTATGCCACAAATTACTTCCATGGTTCACTGACAAGACCACACAAACAAACACACACACAAAAGACATCAACTTCATTCTGTAACATCCAACCAACAATTTATGAAAGCGGATATTTCGATGAACTCATTCGCTAATATTCGATATCGGAAAACGTACTTGTAGTCTATTACAGATTCGCGTTTTTATTGTCATTATTTTTAGTGTGTCGGCGAGTAGACAGCGACAACGACGGCGATAAAAAGCAGCAGCAACCACAACGACAAAAGCAGCAATGAACAGTGGCAGTTATGTGGCTTTTACTGCAACTCCAAAAGACAATTTTGTGAAAATGGGGCGTGACATGAGAAACAACAAATTGGGAATCGTTCTTTTCCCATTGCGGGAGGGAGGAAAGTGGAGGATAGAAAAGGAGTTAGGTAGATGGGGGTAGGTAGGTAGCTTTTATCTACCTACCTTGAAGTAGCTTCTCTTTCCTGTCCCATCATCCATCGTGTTCCGCTGAGGTGGATAGTCACTTTCAACTGCATTTCGTAAACACGTTTCGCTTGGGTATATATAGCTATTTTCTGCCGCATTCTGGGTCTCTTCTTACCCCTTCAACTAAGTTGACAGCTAAATTTTAGCGAATTAGCCCCTTTGCATGTCCTCGTGTACGTCCTTCGTTGAGGTGGTGACGAGGAAACTCTCTGTTTTATGGTTAAAAATGGAACTCAAACCACTATAACAATTCCTCTTGAAAAGGTATTGAGAAACCCATTTATTTCGTTGCGAGCCTCGAACCATTGCATTGCAAAGCTTATCTGTTATATTACGAAACATTTATACCATCCCACTCGTCCTTACATTGTTGTAAGGCTCTTCTCTCAGCCTTGCAACACGGCAGAATAAACCATCACCGCAGGCAAAATAATTCCCAGACCATCATAACCTACCAACAAGGTACCTTTCATAACACAACAGTTGTAATAGGAATGAATGTTATGCAATTCGGATATACAGAAATAGGATTCATTGCTCGCTCTTATCATTCTGCCTAGTTCCCACCTAAGAAAGAAGATGAGAAAAACCGGCATTCTCAATATTTATTACGGCACTGATGGCGCTGCTAATATCTCGGATTTTCTTTAGTGTTGTGAAGAACTAGGGAGAGATGTTCGGTGGAACAGGAGCCCTGAGTCCTGGGGAATGGTTTTAATAGTGTTTGAGTCCTGGTATCTTACGACGTGGGTATTGATTAAGTCCAGCTACAAGTCCTCATTACTGGAACCCCAACTCATGGCTGCTTGTCCCCCCCACCCCCCTACACGGCCTTTGTATTGTCTCAGCAAGTCGTGGTTGTTGGCACTACAACTCCTGAGTGTTGTCTCAACACATTTGTTCTGGGAACATAATCGCTAAGGATAAATTACTGGATTACACAGACCCACGGTGCTGGCAGAGACGCATCTGAGAGCCATGTTTACCCTCAACCAGCAGTTAAATTACATAAACCTATATAATGTGGTTGATATTTTGTTTTACCTATTTTTAATAAACTTTTTATTCAAACTAAATGGCGTCTGGTAGAGGCCCGATATCATGTTTGTCAACGATGATTTAAAGGTCACGCAACCTGATGTAACCAATAGGAGGAGCCCAAGCTCGTCATGCATCAGAGAAACCGCGTGAGATTGGATGGCAGGAGCTAAGTTGTTCTGATGACTTCAACTGACTGAAGCCTCTCATGTAAGCCTCATAGAGTGCCGCTGCGACAGTCTTTTCATGCAGCAGGAGTACCAGAGACTACGCTTCTCTGGTCGACGGCACGATGCTTGTGTGGGAGACTGGCAGGAAAGTTCCATGCGCTGTGTCGTGCGACAGAAAGTTCTGCTTTGATACTGTGGTCTTTGAGACTTTGTGGATGACCCGTTGTCTGATCGTACCCAGGATCAACAGGAAACAACATTTAAAAACATGAAACAAAAATTTACCAAAAATAAATAAAAACAGACGAAGAAAACGAGTCT
The DNA here is from genome assembly GCA_020271785.1 of Procambarus virginalis. NCBI lineage: Eukaryota > Metazoa > Arthropoda > Malacostraca > Decapoda > Cambaridae > Procambarus > Procambarus virginalis. The sequence continues at coordinate 13,562 of WNGS01169112.1, forward strand.
ACAAGAAAGTCCAAACAAGGTAACTGTGCAGGGAGGACCTTAGTGATGCTCTCATTCCTCGCAAGTCAACGTCTGAGCTCGAGCGGGAAGGTAGCGTGACAACATAGGGACAAGTTTGAGAATTTGGCAAGTCCAACAGTCAAGTTTTGTGGTTCACTTCTGGAGAGCCGATGTTCTTAGCATGGCTCTCATTACCCAGACAGTCATCACATCCCTTCCCCTCACCTGGCACGCAACCCGTCTCTATTCCCTCAACCTAGCACTCACACCTTCACTATCCCCCTCTCACCCTGGTACTAACCCCTTTAATATCCCCGTCACCCTAGCACTCACCCTCTTCCCTATCCCCTCACCCTGGCACTCACCCCATCACTATCCCCCTCACCCTAGCACTCACCCTCTTCACTATCCCCTCACCCTGGCACTCACCCTTCACTATCCCTATCACCCTAGCACTCACTCCCTTTCACTATTCCCATCACCCTGGCACTCACCCCTTCACTATTCCCATCACCCTGGCACTCAGCCCCTTCACTATTCCCGTCACTCTGGTACTCACCCTCTTCATTATCTCCCCCCACCCTGACATTCATCCTCTTCATTATCCCTCTCACCCTTACAGTCATCCCCTTCAAAATCCCCATCACCCTGGCACACACACCCTTCACTATTCCCATCACTGCTGGCACTCATCCCCCCTCATTATCATCATCACCGTGCCACTCTCCCTCCATTTCACTATCCCCCTCACCCTGGCATCACTCCTTCAGATCCCCCCCCTCACTCTAGCACTCACCCTCCTTCACAATACTCCTCACCCTGGCACTCACCCTATCCCATCACCCTGGCACTCGTTCCCCTCACTATCCCTCACCCTGGGACTCATCCTCTTGACTATTCGCCTCACCCTGGCACTCACCCTCTGCACTGTCCCTATCACCTAGCTCTCACCCTTTACTATCACCATCACCCTGGCACTCACCCCCTTACTATACGCCTCATCCTGGCACTTACCCATTTTCACTATCCCCCCTCACCCTGGCACTCACCCCTTCAGTATCCCCCTCACTCTGGCACTCACTTTCTATAATCTCTCCTTCACAGTCCCCCTCACCCTGTCAATCACCCTACACTATACCCATCAATCTGGCACTCACCCTCTTCACTATCCACCCCTCACCCTGGCAATCACCCTCATTCACAATCCCTCTCACCCTAGCACTCACCCTTCTTCACTATCTGCATCACCCTGGCACTCACCCCCTTCACTATATCCCCATCACCCTGGACCTCACCCTCCTTCATAATCCCCTCACCCTGGCACTCACCCCGTTACTATCCCCCTCCCGCCTTACCACCTGTCACTGGTAACAGGTGAACTACCAAAAACTTGGAAGACGGCAAACATAGTCCGGATATACAAGAAGAAGGATAGACAGGAGACACTGAACTACAGGCCAGTGTCCCTAACTGCATACCATGTAAGTTATTGGAGAAAATTGGGCGAAAAAAGCTAGTGGAACATCTGGAGCGAAGGAACTTTGTGACACAACACAAACATGGTTTCAGGGATGGCAAGTCATGCCTCACAGGATTAATTGAATTCTACGATCAGGCAACAAGAATCAGGCAGGAAAGAGAGGGGTGGGTAAACTGCATATTTGTGGATTGCCAGAAAGCCTTGACACAGAACCACATCAGAGATTAGTCCGAAAGCTGG
>WNGS01169112.1:45876-60044 GCA_020271785.1 Procambarus virginalis
TACCCAATGTCAGACCAGCATTGGGATATGAAACACCAGTGTGGAGTCCGCACCTTGTAAAGCACAAATAAGCACTGGAGAGTAGAGAGGTTAGCGACAAGAGAGTGCCAGAGCTAAGAGAATTAAGCTACCAAGATAGTTTAAGGGAACAAAATACCTCAACCATGGAAGAGAGACAAAGATCACAACATACAAGATACCTAGAGTCAGGCACAAAGTAGACAAGAACAGGCTCTTTGAACTGAAATAAAAAAGTACGAGCGGGTAAAGGTGGACGCAGGAAACGCAAAATCGTGGAGATTTGCATGAGATTTGCCCAGTGCGATGGCCAACATTTTGAAGGCACTAAAAGAAGAAGTTTTAGAAGCCACCTCCATTCATAAAGTTAGGGCCAGATTCGAAGAAGAATTTAATGGCAGGGAAGGATGTATTATAATGGGAAAGGCTCACCAAGCCATAAAGAGTTTGACCTCTTTTCTCTTAATCACTGTTAGGTAAGTAACAGTACACACACATACACCACACACACACACACACACACACACACACACACACACACACACACACAGAGAGAGAGTAACAGTAAGTAACAGTACACACACATACACACACACACCACACACACACACACACACACACACACACACACACACACAAACGGACAGAGAGAAAGATCTAGGAGTTGATATCACACCAAACCTGTCTCCTGAAGCCCACATAAAAAGGATAAATCTGCGGCATATGCGAGGCTGGCTAACATCAGAACAGCGTTCAGGAACCTGTGTAAGGAATCATTCAGAATCTTGTACACCACATATGTAAGACCAATCCTGGAGTATGCAGCCCCAGCATGGAGCCCGTACCTTGTCAAGCACAAGACGAAGCTGGAAAAAGTCCAAAGGTATGCCACTAGACTAGTCCCAGAACTAAGAGGCATGAGTTACGAGGAAAGGCTGCGGGAAATGCACCTTACGACACTGGAAGACAGAAGAGTAAGGGGAGATATGATCACAACCTACAAAATCCTCAGAGGAATCGACCGGGTAGACAAGGACAAACTATTCAACACTGGGGGGACGCGAACAAGGGGACACAGGTGGAACTGAGTACCCACATGAGCCACAGAGACGTTAGAAGGAACTTTTTCAGTGTCAGAGTAGTTAACGGATGGAATGCATTAGGCAGTGATGTGGTGGAGGCTGACTCCATACACAGTTTCAAGTGTAGATATGATAGAGCCCAGTAGGCTCAGGAATCTGTACACTGGTTGATTGACAGTTGAGAGGCGGGACCAAAGAGCCAAAGCTCAACCCCCGCAAGCACAAATAGGTGAGTACAAATAGGTGAGTACACACACACACACACACACACACACACACACACACACACACACACACACACAAACATTTGTCAAGCCAAAGCTAGAAAATGCAGCGGTTGTATTGAGCCCATATCTTAAGAAACACATCAACAAACTGGAAAAGGTGCAAAGACATGCTTCTAAGTGGCTCCCAGAACTGAAGGGCAAGAGCTACGAGGAGAGGTTAGAGGCATTAAGTATGCCAAAACTAGAAGACAGAAGAAAAAGAGGTGATATGATCACTACATACAAAATAGTAACATGAATTGATAAAATCGATAGGGAAGATTTCCTGAGACCTGGAACTTTAAGAACAAGAGGTCATAGATTTAAACTAGCTAAACACAGATGCCGAAGAAATATAAGAAAATTCACTTTCGCAAACAGAGTGGTAGACGGTTGGAACAAGTTAGGTGAGAAGGTGGTGGAGGCCAAGACCATCAGTAGTTTCAAAGTGTTATATGACAAAGCGTGCTGGGAAGACGGGACACTACGAGCGTAGCTCTCATCCTGTAACTACACTTAGGTAATTACACTTAGGTAATTACACATACATTATCCGCCCCCATTCTCTCTTCTTCTGTAGCATACCAGATATCCCCCACACACCCCAAAAACTCTCACACACAGTGGGACCCCTCCATCTCCCTCACCACCACTGACCACTTGACCTGAAGTGAACATCTCCGCCCCCCTCCCATACAATCTCCCGCCTCCCCCCCCACCCCCCCCCCTCTCTCTCTCGTTCTCTCTGTTCTGTTTTCCCTCTCTCCTCTCTCTCTCTCTCTCTCTCTCTCTCTCGCTCTCTCTCTCTCCTCTCTCTCTCTCTCTCTCTTTCTCTCTCTCTGCCCCCATTCCCTGCATCCCCTGCCTAACCCTATCAAAAATATCAGGGAAAGGGACAAATGGCAGGAGTACGCAACTGGGACACAGGGAATAGTCAAAATGACCAAATGAAGGAAATGTTAACCAAAGTTCTGGAGGAATTCAGGAGGGAGATGCATGAAATGAGGATTACAATTAACAACCTGCAAAGTGAGCTGACATCAAGCAAGGGAGAAGATCAAATCCCTCACAGAGAAAAATAAAGAGGCCGAGCATCAGATTATCATCCAAAGGGAAGGTAGGAATGTTGCACTGGAAGGAAATTCCTCTGTACCTGAAACATTTGCAGAAAGACTGAGAAAGAGCTCAGAAGCAATGGATACAGTGAGGGAGGTAATCATGCAAGCAGCTACCTCACAGGAAGCAGCAAGGTGCATCAGTCAGCTGCTGGAGAGAAAAAGATGAGTGGAAGTTGTAGGCATCAAAGAACAGGAAGGATCCAATAGGGAGGAATGGAATAGCAAGGATAGAGAGGCAGTACATGGGCTACTGAAGGGATTACAGATAGAAAAGGCTGAAAAAAACATTGAGATGGTTTTCAGGTTGGGCTGGTACAACAAGGACAGAAACCGACTGGTGAAGGTGGTGTTTACAAAAGAGCCCACCAAAGAGGTTATTTTAGAAAGGAAGAGTCGTCTGCAGCACATGGAGGAATACAAGAAAGTATTCCTGCAGAGGGACAGGACGAAGGAGGAGAAAGCCAGGGCAGCAGAGGCAAGGAGGAAGTGCAGGGAGAGAGGAGTAAACCAGGAAATCGCAGCCCCCAACACAGTAGTCTCAGAGAAAAGAGGGGAACCCACATCCCAGCAACATCACCACTCCCCTCTGCATAGAAACCCTCCCTTCCCCTCACCCTACCTGCCCCACCCAAATGCTCACCCAACCCTTCCTCCCTCCATTCTGACCCTAACACCCCTCCCCCATTCCCACCTTGTCCCCCTCCTGCCTTCCCCCCCGGTCCCCTCTCCCCTTCATCCCACACCCTCCCTATCCCTCCTCCCACTCACCCCGTATCCTATATGCCCCCCCCCCATCTCCTTAACCCACACACTACCTGTCCTCCCTTCTCTTGCACCCCCCCCCCACCCCAAAATCCTCTGAGTCCCTGCAAACCACCTCACAGATCTTCTCACCCAGGGGAACAGCTTTTCCCACCAGCAGAATGCTCGCCAAGAAGGGGACTAGAAAATGAACAGAAGACAGTGAGCTTCAAGGCAATGTACACTAACATAGATGGGATTACAAGTAAAACAAATGAACTCGGAGAATGGGCACTAGAAGAAAACCCAGACATAATAGCACACACAGAAACAAAGCTAACGAAAACCATAACAAACGCAGTGTTTCCACAGGACTACTATGTAGTGAGGAAAGAGAGAGAAGGGAGAGGAGGAGGTGGTGTAGCTTTGCTGATAAGAAAAGGTTGGAGTTTTGAAGAGATGGTAAGTCAGAACTGTGAAGGTTTCAGTGACTACATATCAGGCACCATAGTACCTGGAGGACAGAAAATTATAGTTGTAGTCATATATACCCCCCCCCCACCGAACGACATAAGACCCAGACAGGAATATGATAGAAACAATATGGCCACAATCAATATAATAGAGAGAGCAGCTTCTGTGGCTAGCAGAAACGGATCCAAACTACTAATAATGGGAGACTTCAACCACTGGAAGATAGATTGGAGGAACAGAGACCCCAATAGAGGACCAGACACATGGAAAGCTAAGCTGCTGGACGTGGCAACAAGAAACTTTCTCAGTCAACACGTCAAGGGACCGACAAGAACGAGAGGAGAGGACTAACCAGCCTTGCTTGATCTGATATTTACCCTAAATGAGTCGGATATAAGGGAAGTTAAGTTGGAAGTCCCTCTGGGAATGAGTGATCACAGTGTATTGAGTTTTGAGTACCTGGTTGAGCTAGGAACTATCTCCCCCAAAAAAGAACTGGGAAACAAAGGGCTGGCGTACCAAAAGGGAAACTATGAGGAGACGAATAAATTCCTAAGGGATATACAATGGGACACAGAACTCGGAACCAAGTCCGTACAAGACATGATGGGCTATATCACCCAAAAGTGTCAGGAGACTGTAAACTGGTTTGTCCCGGCCCAACAGGAAAAAAACAGAGAAGCAAAAGAAAAATCCATGGTTTACTAGGGAATGTATGAAAGCAAAGGAGCTGAACAAAAGGGCATGGAGGAACTTCCGTAATAACAGAACACCTAAAAGTAGATAGAGATACCAGAGAACTAGGAACGAGTATGTTACTGTGAGAAGAGCAGTTGAGAAAAGGTATGAAAATGATATAGCTAACAAAGCCAAGACCGAACCAAAACTACTACACAGTCACATCAGGAGGACGACAACAGTGAAGGAACAGGTGATGAAACTTAGGGTTGGTGAGGACAGGTACACAGAGAATGACAAAGAGGTGTGTGAGGAACTCAACAAAAGTTCCAGGAGGTCTTTACAATAGAACAAGGAGAAGTCACGGCGCTAGGAGAGGTGGCAGCAAACCAGACGACCTTGGAAAGGTTCGAAATTACAAGTGATGAGGTCAAGAAGCACCTATTGGAGCTGGACGAGAGAAAAGCTGTTGGGCCGGACGGAACCTCACCATGGGTATTGAAAGCGTGTGCAGGAGCACTTTGTTTGCCACTTTCCATAGTGTATAGTAGGTCACTGGAAACGGGGGACCTACCAGTAATATGGAAGACGGCTAATGTAGTCATAACATACAAAAAGGGTGACAGACAAGAGGCACTGAACTACAGGCCAGTGTCCTTAACTTGTATATATGCAAGGTGATGGAGAAGATTGTGAGAAAAAACCTGGTAACACATCTGGAGAGACGAGACTTCGTGACAACCCATCAACATGGGTTCAGGGAGGGCAAATCTTGCCTTACAGGCTTGATAGAATTCTACGATCAGGTGACAAAGATTAAGCAAGAAAGAGAGGGCTGGGCGGACTGCATTTTCTTGGATTGTCGGAAAGCCTTTGACACAGTACCGCATAAGAGGCTGGTACATAAGCTGGAGTGACAGGCAGGTGTAGCTGGTAAGGTGCTCCAGTGGATAAGGGAGTACCTAAGCAATAGGAAGCAGAGAGTTACTGTGAGGGGTGAGAGCTCAGATTGGCGTGAGGTCACCAGTGGAGTCCCACAGGGCTCTGTACTTGGACCTATCTTGTTTCTGATATATGTAAATGATCTCCTGGAGGGTATAGATTCATTTCTCTCAATGTTTGCGGACGATTCCAAAATTATGTGAAGGATTAAGACCTAGACAAGCTGAAGGAATGGTCAAACAAATAGTTGTTAGAGTTTAACTCAAGCAAATGCAATATAATGAAGATAGGTGTAGGGAGCAGGAGGCCAGATACAAGGTACCATCTGGGAGATGAAATACTTCAAAAGAGTCAGAGAAAGAAAAAGACTTGGGGGTTGATATTATGCCAGACCTGTCTCCTGCATCCCATATCAGGAGGATAACATCGGCGGCATATGCTAGTCTTGCCAACATAAGAACGGCACTCAGGAACTTGTGTAAGGAATCGTTCAGAACTCTGTATACCACATATGTTAAGCCAATCCTGGAGTATGCAGCCCCTAGCATGGAGTCCATATCTAGTCAAGGATAAGACTAAACTGGAAAAGGTTCAAAGGTTTGCCACCAGACTAGTACCCGAGGTGAGAGGTATGAGCTACGAGGAGATTCTACGGGAATTAAACCTCACTTCGCTGGAAGATAGAAGAGTTAGGGGGGAACATGATCACCACATTCAAGATTCTCAAGGGAATTGATAGGGTAGATAAAGACAGGCTATTTAACACAAGGGGCACACGCACTAGGGTACACAGGTGGAAAATGAGTGCCCAAATGCGCCACAGAGATATTAGAAAAAACTGTTTTAGTGTCAGAGTGGTTGACAAATGGAATGCATTAGGCAGAGATGTGGTGGAGGCTGACTCCATACACAGTTTCAAGTGTAGATATGATAGAGCCCAATAGGCTCAGGAACCTGTACACCAGTTGATTGACGGTTGAGAGGCGGGACCAGAGAGCTAAAGCTCAACCCCCGCAAGAACAATTCGGGGAGTACAATTAGGTGAATACACACACACTCACCAATTGATTGACAGTTGAGAGGCGGGATCAAAGAGCCAGAGCTCAACCCCCGCAAGCACAACTAGGTGAGTTCAACACAGCTGAGGGGGCCTGGCGCCTGAATGGACAGCGCTTCGAATTAGTAGTCCTGAGGTTCCGGGTTCGACCCGCGGTGGAGGCGGAAAACAAATGGGCAGAGTTTCTTTCACCCTGATGCCCCCTATTACCTAGCAGTAAATAGGTACCCGAGAGTTAGACAGCTGTTACGGGCTGCTTTCTGTGCGTGTGTGTGTGTAATTACCTAAGTGTAATTACCTAAGTGTAGTTACAGGATGAGAGCTACGCTCGTGGTGTCCCGTCTTCCCAGCACTCTTTGTCATATAACGCTTTGAAACTACTGACGGTCTTGGCCTCCACCACCTTCTCACCTAACTTGTTCCAACCGTCTACCACTCTGTTTGCGAAAGTGAATTTTCTTATATTTCTTCGGCATCTGTGTTTAGCTAGTTTAAATCAATGACCTCTTGTTCTTAAAGTTCCAGGTCTCAGGAAATCTTCCCTATCGATTTTAAATTCCTGTTACTATTTTGTATGTAGTGATCATATCACCTCTTTTTCTTCTGTCTTCTAGTTTTGGCATATTTAATGACTCTAACCTCTCCTCGTAGCTCTTGCCCTTCAATTCTGAGAGCCACTTAGTAGCATGTCTTTACACCTTTTCCAGTTTGTTGATGTGCTTCTTAAGATATGGGCACCACACAACCGCTGCATATTCTAGCTTTGGCCTAACAAAAGTCATGAACAATTTCTTTAGTATATCGCCATCCATGTCTTTAAAAGCAATTCTGAAGTTAGAATGCGTGGCATAGGCTCCTCCACAATATTCTTTATGTGGTCTCAGGTGATAGTTTTCTATCTAGAACCACCCCAAGATCTCTTTCTTTATCAGAATTCTTTAAAGATTTCTCACATAATATATAGATTGTGTGGGGTCTATGTTCTCCTATTGCACATTCCATAACATGGCATTTATTAACATTAAATTCCATTTAGCAAGTGGTGCTCCATATACTTATTTTGTCCAGGTCATTTTGAAGGGCTTGACAATCATCTAAGTTTCTTATCCTTCCTATTATCTTAGCAACATCAGAAAACATGTTCATATAATTCTGTATACCAACTGGTAGATCATTTATGTAGACAATAAACATCACTGGTGCAAGAACTGAACCCTGTGGTACTCCACTGGTGACATTTCTCCAGTCACCAGTAAATAGGTAACTGGAGATTGCCACTGATCACTGCCCTCATTTTTCTATCAGTCAGAAAATTTTTCATCCATGTTAGAAGCTTACCTGTCACCCCTCCAATATTTTCCAGTTTCCAGAACTCTGTCGAAAGCCTATATTAGATCCAGATAGATGCACTCAACCCAACCATCTCTTTCCTGTAATATCTCTGTTGCTCGATCATAGAAACTGAGTAAATTTGATACACAGGATCTTCCAGATCGAAAACCATGCTGTCTATCTGATATTATATAATTTCTCTCCAGGTGTTCTACCCATTTAGTTTTAATTATTTTTTCCAATATTTTGACTATTACACTTGTCAATGATACAGGTCTATAATTAAGGGGTCTTCCCTGCTTCCACTTTTGTAGATTGGAACTATGTTAGTGTAACAAAACTAGCTGCTGTAGATATGATCCAGAAGGTTCCAGAAGTCTCATGTAGGGACCTGACCCCAACAACGCGCATTCCACTGGGGATTAGCAAGTCTGAGTCACAAAATGGCTGGTGTCTTTGTTCATAGTTTCGTATAATGAATCATTCTATAGTATTCACTTATTTAGAGAAATTAGTCTCTATTCATTTTGTATTCAAATTGTATTGTATAGTATTACTGTTTATAATATCAAGAGTATTCTAATTTTTAGAAGAATGAGTTTAAGTCACCATCAGTGACGTCACGAGCCAGGACTACTTTTTATAGCGGAGTGATCTGGCGGTCACAGGTCACCAGTTTCCATTTTCTCTATTTTCTCTATTTTCTCAAAGGTTAAATTGCCATTTTGTAATCAGGAATAGCTCTTCCTTAAGATGCTTGTGTAATTTAACTTCAGTAAAATAATTCAACCAATCTGGATCATTCAGTGCAATAGAGGTTAATTGTTAAAACTCAAACCCTACAAGTAACTTAGATACTAAGCGGAACAATACAATGCTCTGGTCTGGGGAAGACCAGACGAGCAGAGATCAGTGTGGTATGAAGAGCGACTCGGGCAGGTGGCCTTCCATCATCGGCCTCAAGACAGCACGAACACCTGGCTGATCTATAGAAGGTATAGTTGCTGGGAGTTTTTATAGGGATAGGTCAACTCATTGCCAGTCAGGGCGTGTTCAGTTGAGGGAGTGCTCCAATTATTTAGATTTTGTTTAGCTTTTGAATAAACCATTTAGTTAGTAATGTGCATTTCCATTATTTCCATTTTTGTGTATTTATGTGAATTTGTCCTTGTCACATGGTCTCCACGAGGCCGAGTTGAATTGGGCGCCGATTCTAACACCGAATCAGCATCACCATTCCCGTTGATTTGAAATTAATTCCACACTTAAGATCCAAGGTTATATGTTACTAGTGGTGATCAAGCCCCAAGGTTGATTGATTAGCATGATCGATCCAGACCTCGATCATTGCTCAGTGTTACTGGTCTGGTGGTAGTGGCGAAAAGGCGACCCTAGGGTTTAGCTAGAAGTCTAGTTCACGTCATACGGGTTGTAGAATCTTAAGTCAGTCAATCGTCTTAAGACCACGTGGCGTGGGCTTGGCTAAAGGTAAAAGTTTTGGGGTCCCTTGGTAGAGAACAAAAGTAAGAATACGGATAGAGAGAGAAAGAGGGGGTTCGAGACTCATCAGAACCCCCCTCCCCCCCGTGTTACATTAGCCTTTTTCCACACATCAGCTACAACTCCTGTAAACAGGGATGCCTGAAAAATCAATTGAAGTGGAATGCTGAGCTCAGGTGCATATTCTCTCAGAACCCATGGTGAAACTCCATCTGGACCAACTGCTTTGTTCTTATTTAGCTCCTTGAGCATTTTTTCCACTTCATCTCTAGACACCTCTATGTGCTCTATGTTGTTCTCTGGAATTCTTATTGTGTCTGGTTCCCTGAAGATTTCATTTTGTACAAACACACTTTGGAACTTTTCATTTAATGTTTCACACATTTCCTTTTCATTTTCCGTGAATCTATTTCCCATTTTCCACCTCTGAATATTATCCTTTACCTGCAGTCTGTTGTTTATGAATTTAAAGAATAGACCTGGTTCTGTTTTACATTTGTCTGTAATCCCTTTTTCAAAAAAAAATCTGCCTCTCTCCTCACTGCCATGTAGTTGTTGCTTGTATCTTTGTATCGCTGGTATGTTTGGGGGTTTGGCCTTATCCTGTATTGATTCCATTTTTGTGTCTTTGGGTCTCTGGCCCTCTCGCAATTTCTGTTGAACCAATCCTGTTTCCTGGTTCTGCATCTCTGTTTCGGTATAAATTTTGTTGTGCCTTTATCATATGTTTCATCAAACTTGACATACATCTCATTCACATCGTGTGTGTGTGTGTGTGTGGGTGTGTGTGTGTGTGTGTGTGTGTGTGTGTGTGTGTGTGTGTGTGTGTGTGTGTGTGTGTGTGTGTGTGTGTGTGTGTGTGTGTATGTGTGTGTGTGTGCTCACCTAGTTGTGCTTGCAGGGGTTGAGCTTTGGCTCTTTGGTCCCGCCTCTCAACCGTCAAACAACAGGTGTACAGATTCCTGAGCCTATTGGGCTCTATCATATCTACACTTGAAAATGTGTATGGAATCAGCCTCCACCACATCACTTTCTAATGCATTCCATTTATCAACCACTGTGACACTAAAAAAGTTATTTCTAATATCTCTGTGGCTCATTTGGGCCACACAGTTTCCACCTGTGTCCCCTTGTGCGTGTGCCCCTTGTGTTAAATAGCCTGTCTTTATCTACCCTATCAATTCCCTTCAGAATTTTGAATGTGGTGATCATGTCCCCCCCTAACTCGTCTGTCTTCCAGCGAAGTGAGGTTTAATTCCCGTAGTCTCTCCTCGTAGCTCATGCCTTTCAGCTCATGTACTAGTCTGGTGGCAAACCTTTGAACCTTTTCCAGCTTAGTCTTATCCTTGAATAGATATGGGCTCCATGCTGTGGCTGCATACTCCAGGATTGGCCTGACATATGTGGTATACAAAGTTCTGAATGATTCTTTACACAAGTTTCTGAATGCCGTTCATATGTTGGCAAGCCTGGCATATGCCGCTGATGTTATCCTCTTGATATGGGCTGCAGGAGATCAGCCCCCAAGTCTTTTTTCTTTCTCTGACTCCTGAAGAATTTCCTCTCCCAGATGATACCTTGTATCTGGCCTCCTGCTCCCTACACCTATCTTCATTACATTACATTTGGTTGGGTTAAACTCTAACAACCATTTGTTCGACCATTCCTTCAGCTTGTCCAGGTCTTCTTGAAGCTTCAAACAGTTCTCTTCTGTCTTAATCCTTCTCATAATTTTAGCATCGTCCGCAAACATTGAGAGAAAGGAATCTATAGCCTCCGGGAGATCATTTACATATATCAGAAACAAGATAGGACCGAGTACAGAGCCCTGTGGGACTCCATTGGTGACTTCACACCAATCTGAGGTCTCACCCCTCACCGTAACTCTCTGCTTTCTATTGCTCAGGTACTCCCTTATCCACTGGAGCACCTTCCCAGCTACACCTGCCTGTCTCTCCAGCTTATGTACCACCCTCTTATGCGATACTGTGTCAAAGGCTTTCCGACTATCCAAGAAAATGCAGTCTACTCAGCCCTCTCTTTCTTGCTTAATCTTTGTCACTTGGTCGTTGAATTCTATTAAGCCTGTCAGGCAAGATTTACCCTACCTGAACCCATGTTGGCGATTTGTCACGAAGTCCCTTCTCTCCAGATGTGATACCAGGGTTTTTCTCACGATCTTCTCCATCACCTTGCATGGTATACAAGTCAAGGACACTGGCCTATAGTTCAGTACCTCTTGCCTGTCGCCCTTTTTGTATATTGGGACCACATTCGCCATCCTCCATATTTCTGGTAGGTCTCCCGTCTCCAGTGACTTGCTATACACTATGGAGAGTGGCAAGCAAAGTGCCTCTGCACACTCTTTCAGTACCAAAGGTGAGATCCCGTGTGAACCAACAGTCTTCTAACATGCAGATCAAGCAGGTGTCTCTTGACCTCCTCTCTCGTAATTTCGAACCCTTCCACGGCCGCCTGGTTTACTCCTTGGAAGGGTTCGAAATTACGAGAGAGGAGGTCAAGAGACACCTGCTGGATCTGGATGGTAGAAAGGCTGTTGGTCCAGACGGGATCTCGCCATGGGTACTGAAAGAGTGTACAGAGGCACTTTTTGAGTTTCTCCCCCCATGTCCTCTCGTCTTACCCTTGTGCATCCTAATCATTTCGTTTCTATCCACTTTGTCAATGGCTATAAGAAACTTATATATATATATATATATATATATATATATATAATATATATAATATATATATATAATATATATATTTATATATATATATATATACTAACACTCACACCCCAGAAGTGACTCGACCCCATACTCCCAGGAGCAACGCACTGGTATGTACAGGGACGCCTTAAACCACTTGACCATCACGACGGACAAAAGGAAGTGATAGCCGAGTTATATGAACCACTTCCCCGCCGTCACTCGGATGGTAATCTTGGGCATAGCATTTTATCAAATCACCTCATTTTTGGGGGCAACACGTGAGGAACACAAATGCAAATGCAAACTCACACCACTTCTGGGGTGTGAGTTTTCAGTTGTATCTAGTCCTGGGGACCATTCAGGCTTGTTTGCATATATATATATATATATATATATATATATATATATATGTTATTAAATATGACCGAAAAAGTAAGATTAATAATTCTAACACGAATTTTCTCAATTTTCCTTATGTTTGTTTTTACTGATGACGGTAAATGAAAATCAATTCTCCAAAATTCATTCTTTATTTCTTAGTCTGACGCGACACTGAGCGCGTTTCGTAAACTTATTACATTTTCAAAGACTTTAGTTACACACACTGAACAGAGTTTAAACACTTCTTTTTTTTTATACCTGCATTTGGGTGAGTGACATGTTACAATGGTTTGGGGTGAGGTGAGAACAAACACAGAACACGAAACAATGGGTATAAGCTAAAGGAAGAATAGATCTGTAACTGCAGAAGGCCTATTGGCCCATATTTCTTGATGTTTCTATATTGGAGCGGAGTCTTTTCTTAAAAAAGAAAAGCTGTTTAAACTCTGTTCAGTGTGTGTAACTAAAGTCTTTGAAATGTAATAGTTTTACGAAACGCGCTCAAGTGTTGCGTCAGACTAAGAAATAAAGAATGAATTTTGGAGAATTGATTTTTCATTTACCGTCATCAGTAAAAACAAACATAGGAAATTGAAAATTCGTGTTAGAATTATTAATCTTACTTTTTCGGTCATATTTAATAACATATGTCTACAGGAAAGATGCTACCAAAATATACTTATATATATATATATATATATATATATAATATGTGTGTGTGTGTGTACTTACCTATCTGTCTGTGCTTGCAGGATCGAGCATTGACTCTTGGATCCCGCCTTTCCAGCTATCGGTTGTTTACAGCAATGACTCCTGTCCTATTTCCCTATCATACCTAGTCTTAAAAGTATGAATAGTATTTGCTTCCACAACCTGTTCCCCAAGTGCATTCCATTTTTCCACTACTCTCACACTAAAAGAAAACTTCCTAACATCTCTGTGACTCATCTGAGTTTCCAGTTTCCACCCATGTCCCCTCGTTCTGTTATATTACGTGTGAACATTTCATCTATTTCCACTTTGTCAATTCCCCTGAGTATTTTATATGTCCCTATCATATCTCCTCTCTCCCTTCTTTTCTCTAGTGTCGTAGGTTCAGTTCCTTCAGTCGCTCTTCATATCCCTTCCCTCGTAACTCTGGGACAAGCCTCGTCGCAAACCTCTGAACCTTCTCCCGTTTCCTTATGTGTTTCTTCAGGTGGGGGCTCCATGATGGCGCGGCATACTCTAAGACGGGTCTCACGTATGCAGTGTAAAGCGCCCTAAAAGCCTCCTCATTTAGTTTCTGAATGAAGTTCTAATTTTCGCCAGTGTAGAGTACGCTGCTGTCGTTATCCTATTTATATGGCCTCAGAGTTAGATTAGTGTCACATCCACTCCCAGATCTCTTTCTCGAATCGTTACAGGTAGGCTGTTCCCCTCATTGTGTACTGTCCCTTGGTCTCCTATCACCTGATCCCATTTCCATAACTTTACATTTACTGGTGTTAAACTCCAGTAGCCATTTCCCTGACCATCTCTGCAACCTGTTAAGTCCTCTTGGAGGATCCTACAATCCTCGTCTGTCACAACTCTTCTCATTAATTTTGCGTCATCCGCAAACATTGACATGTATGACTCCACTCCTGTAAACATGTCATTTACGTAAATTAGAAAGGATTGGTCCCAGCACCGATCCTTGAGGTACTCCACTTGTTACTGTGCGGCAGTCCGACTTCTCGCCCCTTACCATTACCCTCTGGCTCCTTCCTGTAGGTAGTTCTTCACCCATTCTAGGGCCTTTCCGCTTACTCCTGCCTGCCTCTCAAGTTTGTATAGCAGTCTCATGTGTGGTACTGTATCAAAGGCCTTTTGGCAGTCAAGAA
>WNGS01169112.1:72023-100326 GCA_020271785.1 Procambarus virginalis
TGGAAAGAAAAAGATCAGTGGTAGCTGTGGGTATTAAAGAGCAGGCAGGTTCCAACAGGACAGAGTGGAATTATAAGGACAACACAGCAGTAAATGATATACTGAAGGCACTAGAGATGGAAGGGGCCGAGCATAGAATTAGAAGGTTTTCAGGCTAGGCTGGTACAACAAAGACCGAGGCCGAAAGGTAAAGATAGTGTATGCAAACGAGAACACAATGGGGATGATTCTAACATGGAAAAGCCACCTGCAACATGTGGGAGAATTAAAAAAAAAGTATTCCTCCAGAGGGACTTGATGGGGGAGGAGAGAGCCATGGCGCAGCAGAAGCAAGGAAGAAGTGCAGGGCGAGAGGGGAAAACCAGGAACCACAGCTCCCAACACATCATCCCCAGATGTGAGGGGGAACCACAACCAGCTACCCAGTAATACCAGAGAGGAGGCCAACCACACAACCCTCCTCTGCATAGAAAATCCCCCTACCCTAAATCCTCCCTGCCCCACTCAAATGCTCAGCCAAATCTTCCTCCCCCCACACCCCATTCCCACCCTGCTACCCCTCCCCTCCTCCAGCAATGTCCCCCCTCTCCCCTTTCCATCTGGTCCTCCCTCCCCCTTCATCATACCCTTCCTGTCCCCCCACCCTCTCACTTGATCCACCGCTGCTCACCCCAGTATGTTCTGAAACCCTGTTATCCACTTCACAAATCCTCACACCCATGGAACAGCTTCCCCCACCAGCAGAACACTCACCAAGGAGGCGATTTGAGAAGGGACAGAAGAAAGTGAGCCTCCGGGCAATGTACAATAACATAGATGGAATTACAAATAAAGCAAATGAGCTTGTAGAATGGGTACTAGAGGAAAAACCAGACATAATAGCACTGAATGAAACAAAGCTAACGAACACCATAACAAATGCAGTGTTCCCACAGGAATATTACGTTATAAGGAAAGAGAGAGAAGGAAGAGGCAGTGGTGGTGTAGCTCTGCTGGTAAGAAAGGGCTGGGACTTTGAGGTGATGGTTATTCAGGGCTGTGAGGGTTTCAGTGACTACATAGCAGGTACCAAAACAACTGGATGACAAAAAATTCTAGTCGTAGTCATATAAAATCCACCACCAAATGACAGAAGACCCAGACTGGAATATGATAGAAACAACATGGAGACCATCAACATAATAGAGAGAGCAGCTTCTGTTGCTAGCAGGAATGGATCTGGACTACTAATAATGAGAAACTTCAACCAAGGGAAAATAGACTGGGAGAACAGAGATCCATACGGAGGACCAGAAACATGGAGAGCTGAGCTGCTGGACATGGCAACAAGACACTTCCTAAGCCAGCACATCAAGGAACCAACAAGAATGAGAGGAGAAGATGAACCAACAATGCTCAATCTGATATTTATGGTAAAAAAGTGGGATACAAGGGAAGTTAAGATGGAAGCCCCCTTATGAATGAGTGACCACAGTGTAATAAACTTTGAGTACCTGGTAGAGCTAAGAAGTATCTCCCCCAAAAAAGAACTAGGCAACAAAAGGATGGCATAACGAAAGGGGAACTATGAGGAGATGAAACGTTTCCTAAGGGAAATACCTAGGGACACAGACCTCAGAGATAAGTCTGTACAAGATATGATGGACTGTCACCCAAAAGTGTCAGGAGGCAGTAAACAGGTTCATCCCGCCCCAAAGGGAAAAATCCGAGAAGCAAAAGAAGAATCCGTGGTATAATAGGGCATGTATGGCAGCAAAGGGACTTAATATAAGGACGTGGAGGTTAGGAGGTACTTCCGGAATAACAGAACACCAGAAAGCAGAGAGAGATACCAGAGAACCAGGAATGAGTATGTTAGGGTGAGAAGAGAAGCAGAGAAAAATTATGGAAATGATATAGCAAACAAAGCCAAGACCAAACCAAAGATACTCCACAGTCACATCAGAAGGAAAACAACAGTGAAAGAACAGGTAGTGAAACTTAGAACAGGCAAGGACAGGTATACAGAGAATGACAAAGAGGTGTGTGAAGAACTCAACAAGAGGTTCCAGGAGGTCTTCACAATAGAACAAGGTGAGGTCACGGTGCTAGGAGAAAGGGAAGTAAACCAAGCGGCCTTGGAAAGGTTCGAAATTACAAGAGAGGAGGTCAAGAGACACCTGCTGGATCCGGATGTTAGAAAGGCTGTTGGTCCCAATGGGATCTTACCATGGGTACTGAAAGGGTGTGCAGAGGCTATCTTGAGATGAGATGATTTGAGATGAGGTAAGGCACTTTGCTTACCACTCTCAAAAGTGTATAGTAGGTCACTGGAGACAGGAGACCTACAAGAAATATGATGACGGCGAATGGGTCCCATTATACAAAAAGGGCGACAGGCAAGAGGCAATGAACTACAGGCCAGTGTCCATGATTGTATACCATGCAAGGTGATGGAGAAGATCGTGAAAAAAACATAGTAACATATCTGGAGAGAAGGGACTTCGTGACTAATCTCCAACATGGATTCAGAAAGGATAAATCTTGCCTAACTGGCTTAATAAAATTCTACGACCAGGTGACAAAGATTAAGCAAGAAAGAGAAGTGTGGGCGGACAGCATTTTCATGGATTGTCGGAAAGCTTTTGACACAGTACCGCATAAGAGGCTGGTACATAAACTGTACAAACAGGCAGGTGTAGCTGGTAAGGTGCTCCAGTGGATAAGGGAGTACCTGAGCAATAGGAAGCAGAGAGTTACGGTGAGGGGTGAGACCTCAGATTGATGTGAAGTCACCAGTGGAGTCCCACAGGGCGCTGTACACGGTCCTATCTTGTTTCTGATATATGTAAAAGATCTCCAGGAGGGAATAGATTAATTTCTCTCAATGTTTGCTGAAGATGCCAAAATTATGAGAAGGATTAAGACAGATGAGGACTGCTTAGGGCTTCAAGAAGACCTAGACAAGCCGAAGGAATGGTCGAACAAATGGTTGTTAGAGTTTAACCCAAGCAAATGTAATATAATGAAGATAGACGTAGGAAGCAAGAGACCAGATACAAGGTATCATTTGGGAGATGAAATTTTTCATGAGTCAGAGAGAGAAAGAAACTTGCGGGTTGACATCACGCCAGACCTGTCCCCTGCAGCCCATGTCAAGAGGATAACATCAGCGGCATATGACAGGCTGGCCAACATAAGAACGGCATTCAGAAACTTGTGTAAGGAATCATTCAGAACTTTGTATACCACATATGTCAGTCCAATCCTGGAGTATGCAGCCCCAGCATGGAGTCCATATCTAGTCAAGGATAAGACCTAATTAGAAAAGGTTCAAAGGTTTGCCACCAGGCTAGTACCCGAGCTAAAAGGTATGAGCTATGAGGAGAGGCTACGGGAATTAAACCTCCCTTCGCTGGAAGACATAAGAGTTAGGGGCGACATGATCACCACATTCAAGATTCTGAAGGGAATTGATAGGGTAGATAAAGACAGGCTTTTTAACACAAGGGGCACACGCACAAAGGGACACAGGTGGAAACTGAGTGCCCAAATGAGCCACATAGATATTAGAAAGAACCTTTTTAGAGTCAGAGTGGTTGACAAATGGAATGCATTAGGAATTGATGTGGTGGAGGCTGACTCCATACACAGTTTCAGGTGTAGATATGATAGAGCCCAATAAGCTCAGGAACCTATACACCTGTTGATTGACGGTTGAGAGGCGGAACCAAAGAGCCAGAGCTCAACCCCCGCAAGCACAATTAGGTGAGTACACACACACACACCGGACACCAGTGTGGAGTCCGCACCTTGTAAAACACAAATAAACACTGGAGAGTAGAGAGGTTAGCGACAAGAAGAGTGCCAGATCTAAGAGAATTACGCAACCAAGATAGTTTAAGGGAACAAAATACCTCAACCATGGAGGAGAGACACAGATCACAACATACAAGATACCTAGAGTCAGGGACAAGAACATTCTCTTTGGATTGAAATAAAAAAAAATACGAGCGGGTATAGGTGGACGCTGGAAACGCAAATTAGACGGAGATTTGCAAGAAATATATGGGATTTTGAGGAGATGGTTATTCAGAGCTGTGAAGGTTTCAGTGACTACATAACAGGTACCATAACAACTGGAGGACAACAAATTATAGTCGTAGTCATATATAATCCACCACCAAATTACAGAAGCCCCGGACAGGAATATGATAGAAACAACATGGCCACCATTAACATACTAGAGAGAGCAGCTTCTGTTGCTAGCAGGAATTGATCTGGACTACTAATCACGGCCCTGGAAACACAAGCCGAAACTGTCCCTATTTTCCGCTTGATACAACTTGCAATAAAGTTGTTACATCTTGGCTTAACGTGTTTATGACGTATTAGAACGTTGTTACAACTTGCTATATTGGTTGTTATAACTGGTTAGGAGGCGTTAAGACTTGTTCGAACGTTGTACCAACGTCGTAGTTTCGGTGTGTGTTTGGCGGGGGGAGACTTCAACCACGGGAAGATAGATTGGGAGAACAGAGACCCGCATGGAGGACCAGAAACATGGAGAGCTAAGCTGCTGGACGTGGCAACAAGACACTTCCTAAGCCACCACATCAAGGAACCAACAAGAATGAAAGGAGAAGATGAACCAGCTATGCTCGATGTGATATTTACGCTGAATGAGTCGGATTTAAGGGAAGTTAAGATATAAGTACCCTTGGGAATGAGAGACCACAGTGTATTGAACTTTGAGTACCTGGTAGAGCTAGGAATTATCTCCCCCCCCCAAAAAAAGAACTAGGAAACAAAAGGCTGGTATACCGAAAGGGGAATTATGAGGATGTGAGACGTTTCCTAAGGGAAATCCCTTCGGACACAGACCTTAGACCTAAGTCTGTACATGATGTGATGGACTATGTCACCCAAAAGTGTCAGGAGGCAGTAAACAAGTTCATCCCGGCCCAACGGGAAAAATCCAAGAAGCAAAAGAAGAATCCATGGTATAATAGGGCATGTATGGAAGCAAAGAGACTGAACAAAAGGGCATGGAGGAACTTCTGGAATAATAGAACACCAGTATGCAGACAGAGATACCAGAGAACCAGAAATGATTATGTTAGAGTAAGAAGAAAAGCAAAGAAAAATATGAAAATGATATAGCAAACAAAGCCAAGACCGAACCAAAGCTACTCCATAGTCACATCAGGGGGAAAACAACAGTGAAAGAACAGGTAATGAAACTTAGAACAGGCGAAGACAGGTATACAGAGAATGATAAAGAGGTGTGTGAAGAACTCAACAAGAGGTTCCAGGAGGTTTTCACAATAGAACAAGGTGAGGTTACTGTGCTAGGAGAAAGAGAAGTAAACCAGGCGGCCTTGGAAAGGTTCGAAATTACGAGAGAGGAGGTCAAGAGACACCTGCTGGATCTGGATGTTAGAAAGGCTGTTGGTCCAGACGGGATCTCTCCATGGGTACTGAAAGAATGTGCAGAGGCACTTTGATTGCCACTCTCCATAGTGCATTGTAGGTCACTGGAGACGGTAGACCTATCAGAAATATGGAAGACGGCGAATGTGGTTCCAATATACAAAAAGGGCGACAGGCAAGAGGCACTGAACTACAGGCGAGTGCCCTTGACTTGTACACCATGCAAGGTGATTGAGAATATCGCGAAAAAAAAACTAGTAACACATGTGGAGAGAAGGGACTTCGTGAAAAATCGCCAACATTGGTTCAGGGAGGGTAAATCTTGCCTGACTGGCTTAATAGAATTCAACGACCAAGTGAGAAAGATTAAGCAGGAAAGAGAAGATTGGGCGTACTGCATTTTCTTGGATTGTCGGAAATCCTTTGACACAGTACCGCATAAGAGGCTGGTACATAAGCTGGAGAGTCAGGCAGGTGTAGCTGGTAAGATGCTCCAGTGGATAAGGGAGTACCTAAGCAATAGGAAGCAGAGAATTACGGTGAAGGATGAGACCTCAGATTGGCGTGAAGTCACCAGTGGTGTCCCACAGGTAGATCCTCCGTACTCGGTCTTATCTTGTTTCTGATATTTGTAAATGATCTCCCGGAGGGTATAAATTCAGTTCTCTCAATCCTACCTCCACCACGTTACGAGTTAATTGGTTCCACAAATCAACAACCCTGTTACCGAACCAGTATTTACCCAAGTCTTTCCTAAATCTAAATTTATCCAATTTATACCCATTGTTTCGTGTTCTGTCTTGTGTTGATACTTTTAATACCCTATTAATATCCCCTTTGTTATGTCCATTCATCCACTTGCAAACCTCTATCATGTCACCCCTAACTCTTCGCCTTTCCAGAGAATGCAAGTTAAGCTTTGTTAATCTTTCTTCATATGAAAGATTTCTAATTTGGGGAATTAACTTAGTCATCCTACGCTGGACACGTTCAAGTGAATTTATATCCATTCTATAGTATGGCGACCAAAACTGAACTGCATAATCTAAATGGGGCCTAACCAAGGCAAGATATAGCTGAAGAACAACACCAGGTGTCTTGTTACTAACGCTTCGATTAATAAATCCGAATATCCTATTTGCCTTATTACGAACATTCAGGCATTGATCCTTTTGTTTTAAATTCTTACTAATCATAACTCCCAGATCCCTTTCGCAATCCAACTTGGCAATCTCAACACCATCTAGCTCGTATCTTGTAACTCTATCATCATTACCTAGCCTCAGAACTTTACATTTATCAGCATTAAACTGCATCTGCCAATCTTTTGACCATTTCAAAACCCAATTTAGATCAACTTGAAGTGATAGTGAGTCTTCTTCCGTGTTAATTTCCCTTCCGAGTTTTGTATCATCTGCAAATTTGCAAATGTTGCTACTCAAACCTGAATCTAAATCGTTTATATATATTATAAACAACAGAGGTCCCAGGACAGAGCCCTGAGGTACTCCACTAAAAACATTATCCCACTCTTACTTAACTCCATTTATATTAATTCCCTGTTTCCTTTGGTATAGCCATGCCCTAATCCAATTTAATATTGCACCCCCAATACCATGAGCCTCTATTTTTTAAATCAGTATTTCACTGTATCAAAAGCTTTGCTAAAGTCAAGGTACACAACAGCACAATCCTTACCACTATCAACTGCCTCAACTATGCTAGAATAAAAAGATAGCAAATTTGTTAAACATGAACGGTCATTTGTAAAACCATGTTGCGACTCATTTACTTATTTATGTTTTTCAAGATGAAGACGAATTGTATTTACAATTATCGATTCAAGTAGCTTTCCCACAATAGAGGTTAGGCTAATTGGCCGATAGTTTGACACAAGTTATCTATCTTCTTTCTTAAAAATTGGTACCACATTAGCTACCTTCCATGACTCTGGCACTCTTCCTAACTCTATTGATTTATTAAATATGGTAGACAGTGGCTCGGAAAGCTCCTCTTTGAATTCTTTAAGCACCCTGGCAAACACTTCATCCGGCCCTGGGGATTTGTTTGGTTTTAGTTTTACTATTTGTTTAATTACGTCCTCCCTGGTAACTGCTAAACTAGTCAACCTGTCCTCGTCCCCACCCACATAGACTTGTTCGGCTGAAGGCATATTGTTAAGTTCCTCTTTAGTAAATACAGATATAAAATGTTTATTAAAAATACTACTCATCTCCTCGTCATTAGCCGTTATTTGACCTGTCTCAGTTTTTAGTGGACCAATCCTTTCCCTAGTCTTAGTTCGATATAACTGAAAAAACCCTTTAGTATTTGTCTTCGCTTGCCCTGCTATGCAAACTTCGAAGTTTCTTTTTGCTTTCCTGATCTCTTTTTTAACATTTCTAACCAGTTGTACGAATTCCTGTTCTAAACTAACTTCCCCATTCTTAATTCTTTTGTACCACCCTCTCCTTTTACCTATAAGGTTCTTCAGATCATTTGTTATCAACTTTGGATCATTAGTATTCAATCTATTCAATTTACATGCATTCCTGGGCTTTGCTTAGAATATTTTTAAATATGTTATACTTTGAATCCACATCGAAATCCCCTTTTACGTCACCTGTCGCTGGGTTAACGTCTAGCCCACACCCCATCCCCAAGACATTCCAATCTATTGGTCCAAAAAATTTCTTAGGCTATTGAAATCAGCTTTTCGAAAATCAGGCACTTTAACAGAATTTTCTCCTACAGATCTATTCCATTCTATGCTAAATCTAATTTCTTTATGATCAGTGTTCCCTAGCTCACTCCCTATTTCCATGTCCTTAATTTGTGTTTCCCTGTTAGTTAACACTAAATCGAAAATATTATTTTCCCGCGTTGCTTCCTTAATATGTTGCGTAAGAAATCAATCGTCAATTAATTCTAGAAAGTCTTCTGCTTCACTATTCCCTGTTTTGTTCACCCAGTTTATTCCACTAAAATTAAAGTCACCCATGACATAAATACTGTTAGATCTAGATGCTCTAGATATTTCATCCCATAGATGCTTTGCTTCCATTCTGTCTAAATTTGGTGGCCTATATATAACTCCTATTATAATATTATTTGCTTTTTCGTTTAATTCTATCCAAATAGTTTCTGTGTGTTGCTCAGTTTTGATTCCCTCTTTGAGACTACATTTCAAATTGTCCCTAACATATATGGCTACTCCCCCTCCTCGTCTAATATATCTATCTGTGTGAAATAGTTTAAATCCATTTATTTGATATTCAGCTAATAGTTCTCTATTTTCTACATTCATCCACGTTTCGATAAGTGCAATAATATCTATTTCTTCTGTACAGATAAGAGCATTTAACTCGTTTATTTTGTTTCTTAGACTTCTACTGTTAGTGTAATATACCCTAAGTGAATTGTTATTTTGAGGCCCTTCTCTTTCCCTGATCATTTTGCCAATTTGTTTCTCCAACAAACACATATTTTTATTACCTCCTTCCTCCTTATCAATTCCCATACCACTATCTACTAACAGTTTAAACCCAAACAAAGACCTCTAACCACTGGTTCCAACGAGTTCGCAACAGCAACAACCCCAGCTCTCGATAGATGCACCCCATCACGAGCATACATTTCATTTCTTCCATAGAAGTGTTCCCAGTTGTCTATGAAAGATATTGCATTTGATTTGCAATATCTTTCCAGCCGGCAATTGACACCAAGTGCCCTTGACAACCATTCATAAGAACATAAGAACATAAGAACAAAGGTAACTGCAGAAGGCCCATTGGCCCACACGAGGCTGCTCCTATTTATAACCACAAGTTGGGAATATTCATTCCCAACGCTCTTTCTTGGAAGAATGCCACATATGATCGGGATTCCTCCCTTGCTCCTAATTCTATGGCTTTGTTAAATTTCTTTATCAGTTCCTCACTCCTAACTCGTCCAACATCATTACCCCCTGCACTAAAACAAATAATGGGTTTGTTCCCATTTCCCGTCATAATATCTTTCATGTTGTAAACAATATCTCCAATTCCAGCTCCCGGATAGCAGACCCTTAACCTTTTCCCCCTATCTCTGGCACAAAACGTCCTGTCTAAGTACCTCACCTGGGAATCTCCCACAACCAAAATTTGCTTCGGTACCTCCTTAACTTTCTGAGCACCCTGAGGGGCCCGCGCTCCGCCGTTCCTCGCTGATTTCCGTTCCAAGTGAACTGCAGGCTCACCACAGCACTCGTCCTCCAACACTGCAAATGAATTTGCTGTCCTTAGGGCGTCTGTATGCGGCCTTGTCAAGGTCTTCTTAAGACCCCTGTTCTTAACGACTTTCCACAACAAGGACTTGTTAATATTGGTCTCCTCCTTCGTTTCTTCCCGATGTTTCAGCTGTCGTACCTCCTCTCGTAGGGAATCCATCTCTGCTCTCAGAGTTCCAACTAGATTCATCAATTCCTTCACTAATCCTTCCATTATTGCTATAATAATGTTACTACAATCGGAGCTCCAGCTAACACAGCCTCTCACTGTGACTGCACCTTCTTATGTTCTCTCCTCATTTCCCAGTCATAGTGTGTCCTCATATCCCAGTTCATAGTGCTATTCTCATATCCCAGTTCTTAAGTCTCACCTCATATCACAGTTTCTACTATGTCCTCATTTCCCAGCTAATAACTTGTTCTCATATCTCTACCACCAGTCTGTCCTCATATTCCAGCTCTTAACCTGTCCTCATAACCTAATTCTAGTCCTGTTCTCATATCCTCTCCAAATGCTTAACTATCATTCTAGCTAAACGCTCTTGACTGATAATTAACTTACTTTGCCCAGGTGTGTGTATATGAGCACACTAGGCTTATCGCAGTGTTATTTTAAAAATGATGTATATCACGATTTGTGTGTATAGCAATACCATTCCCTGCAGTTCTAAGGTTCAATAAAATAGTAAAAATATACAGAAATCAATATCGCCTGAGTAAATATGTGGAAGGAATGTCTTCTGTTAAGCGATAAAAATATTTACCAGAGCGTCACAGCATTGAGGAGAATGGTATAGTCATCCAATTGTCAATATTAGCTTTAATCTATAAGTGCTGTAGCGTAAATACCCATAGATGTTATCATATATATACTGTAGTGTAAATACCCACAGATGTTATCATATATATATACTGTAGTGTAAATACCCACAGATGTTATCATATAAATAATGAAGCGTAAATACCCACAGATGTTATCATATATATACTATAGTGTAAATACCCTCAGATGCGATGATATAATTACTGTGACGTATATACTAAGAGACGGGATGTCGTAATATCTATTTAGCAAAAATCCATACATCTAAAATATTGACCCAAGAGAGTTTTCCCAGCGCATTAAGGGTCCCTTTGGCCAAGTGTGATTTATTGTCCTTGTGATAAAGTCACGTTGGCTTCACTGCTCTCATGAAAAGGATTTTAACATTACCCATTCTCATGACTACGTAGCGAGTGCTTTACGCTCTTCAAGAATTAGAAAGATTATTTACATTTCCCACTGACTCTCAGGTTGTCTTAGAGAAGGCAAGGGAGAAAGAGGCTTTATTCTTTGTGTAATCAGTACGGGGGACCGTGCGTGTGGCGGCTTCAACAAGTCAGTGTACTTGGATTCATAATGTAATGGGCATTATGATTGTAACGACTCTACCATAGTTATGCCTACCATAGTAACGTCTACTGCCATAGTTATGGTAATATACCCTAATTGAAATATTATTAAATCGTTTGTTGTAATATCTCTGTCCACACTTAATAACCAGCAAACACTAATAACGGACCAGTATGACCCCTCGCTGGACCGTCACGAATATAAGCTGAATATTAAATGAGGAATATCACAAGGAAAGAGATTATTAATCTCCTTACCTTATACACTGCCACCACCTTCCAAAGGAATGAATGTGTCTATAATTATCGGTCCCCAGGAAGGAAGGGACTCGATAATCAGGGAACTCAACGGACCAGTGATTGAAATTGAATGGAGGACTTTAGTCTTATTAAACTGAACGGGGGAGGCTATCGCTTTACTTCATTATTCCTAAGAATGGAGAAACACAGGGAAGTTCTAACACAGCACATGAAAATCGCATGAATAACATATATTAACACCCGGGGGACAGATAACTCACCAAGATGAGATTAACAATTATTTTATTATTGTAACTGTAAATTTAAATCACAATTGACATATAGCCTACTCTAATAACATCTACCAAAATAAACGAGGCAATGGGAATGCAATCACAAATATGCAAGAAACGTAGGAGCACACTACCTTCAATCGCACACTGCGGCCAGATGTTGATGGCGGCCCTCAGCCCCGTTGGGTGCGGGCTGGCTTCCCCTCCAGTCCCGAAAAACTCCCAAGACACACTAAATGAAATTTTGTTTTACCAGCTTATTGCTGGGAAGGATTACACCTCCCACCATCCAATACAGCCCCAGGGCTCCACCCATTATTTTGGCATTGGCCAACCATTTTACACTTAGGCCTGAGGTCTGGCTCTCTAGGGCCAATAAGGACTTGGCTCTTATCTTCCGCCAATCATCTACCCTGAGGTGCGGTGGAAGGCTACATGAATTCCTGAAGATTGAGTCAGTACTCCCCGGCTATGCGATGGGAACAAGGTACCACTGTATTGGATACCCGCACTAGTGTGCCTCCCAGCAATGTTTACCAAAACTGATTATTTATGTTCCAGCCCGTCTCCAGCAAGATAAAGGGTAGGGACACTTGACTCGCCTGGTATGGGTAAGGGACCGTTGAGAGGGGAAAGAGAGGGAATGAGAGGGGGATGAGAGGGGGGAGAGGGGATGGAGAGGGGAAACGAGTGGGGAGGATTGCGTGGAGACGCAAGGTATCACAGAGGTCGGCTGCACAACCCCTCAGGTCAACTCCTTGGACCTTGACAAATGGGCTACAGGGGGGGGGGTGTGAAGGGGGAAGACGAATGACGGGTAAGGGGAGGGGAGAAAGGGG
Source organism: Procambarus virginalis (assembly GCA_020271785.1). Classification (NCBI taxonomy): domain Eukaryota; kingdom Metazoa; phylum Arthropoda; class Malacostraca; order Decapoda; family Cambaridae; genus Procambarus; species Procambarus virginalis. The sequence goes on from WNGS01169112.1 coordinate 84,467, forward strand.
GAAGGAAAAAAGGAAGGAGGGGAGAAGGAAGGAGGGGAGAGGGGGAAGGGAGAACCAATGATCTGAGCACCAGATCATTACAATAAGAACATAAGAACAAAGGTAACTGCAGAAGGCCTATTGGCCCATACGGGGCAGCTCCTATTTATAACCACCCAATCCCACTCATATACATGTCCAACCCGCGCTTGAAACAATCGCGGGATCCCACCTCCACCACGTTACGCGGCAATTGGTTCCACAAATCAACAACCCTGTTACCGAACCAGTATTTACCCAAGTCTTTCCTAATCTAAACTTATCCAATTTATACCCACTGTTTCGTGTTCTGTCTTGTGTTGATACTTTTAATACCCTATTAATATCTCCTTTGTTATGTTCATTCATCCACTTGTAAACCTCTATCATGTCACCCCTAACTCTTCGCCTTTCCTGTGAATGCAACTTAAGCTTTGTTAATCTTTCTTCATATGAAAGGTTTCTAATTTGGGGAATTAACTTAGTCATCCTACGCTGGACACGTTCAAGTGAATTTATATCCATTCTATAGTAAGGCGACCAAAACTGAACTGCATAATCTAAATGGGGCCTAACCAGAGCAAGATATAGCTGAAGAACAACACCAGGTGTCTTGTTACTAACGCTTCGAGTAATAAATCCCAGTGTCCTATTTGCCTTATTACGAACATTCATGCATTGACCCTTTTGTTTTAAATTCTTACTAATCATAACTCCCAGATCCCTTTCCTAACTCTAATGATTTATTAAATATGGTAGACAGTGGCTCGGAAAGCTCCTCTTTGTATTCTTTAAGCACCCTGTCAAACACTTCATCCGGCCCTGGGGATTTGTTTGGTTTTAGTTTTACTATTTGTTTAATTACTTCCTCCCTGGTAACTGCTAAACTAGTCAACCTGTGCAGGCGATGAGTCACAATAACGTGGCTAAAGTATGTTGACCACAATCGACTTGAGAATGGTCCAGGACGGACCGAAACGTCGTCGTCCCTTCACCTTCTAGTGTATGGTCTGGTCAACATAGTCAACCTGTCCTCGTCCCAACCCACATAGACTTGTTCGGCTGAAGGCATATTGTTAAGTTCCTCTTTAGTAAATACAGATATAAATTTTTGTTAAAAATACTACTCATCTCCCAGTCATTATCCGTTATTTGACCTGTCTCAGTTTTTAATAGACCTATCCTTTCCCTAGCCTTAGTTCGATATAACTGAAAAAACCCTTCAGGATTTGTCTTTGCTTGCCCTGCTATGCGAACTTCATAGTTTCTTTTGCTTTCCTAACCTCTTTTTTAACATTTTTAACCAGTTGTACGAATTCCTGTTCTAAACTGACTTCCCCATTCTTAATCTTTTTGTACCAAGCTCTCTTTTTACCTATAAGGTTCTTCAAATTCTTTGTTATCCACTTTGGGTCATTAGTATTCGATCTATTCAATTTGTATGGTATACTACGTTCCTGTGCATTGTTTAGAATATTCTTAAATAAGTTATATATTGAATCCACATCGAAATCCCCTTTTACATCACCTATCGCTGGGTTCATGTCTCGCTCCAAGACCCCATACCCAAGACTTTCCAATCTATTTGACCCAAAAAATTTCTTAGGCTATTAAAATCCGCTTTTCGAAAATCTGGCACTTTAACATAATTTTCTCCTACAGGTCTATTCCATTCTATGCTAAATCTGATTTCTTTGTGATCACTGTTCCCTAGCTCACTCCCTATTTCGATGTCATAAACTTGTGTTTCCCTGTTATTTAACACTAAATCTAAAATATTATTTCCCCTCGTTGGTTCCTTAATGTGTTGCATAAGAAAGCAATCGTCAATTAATTCTAGAAATTCTTCTGCTTCATTATTCCTTGTTTTGTTTAACCAGTTTATTCCACTAAAATTAAAGTCACCCATGACATAAATACTGTTAGATCTAGATGCCCTAGATATTTCATCCCATAGATGCTTTGCTTTCATTCTGTCTAAATTTGGTGGCCTATATATAACTCCTATTATAATATTATTTGCTTTTTCGTTTAAATCTATCCAAATAGTTTCTGTGTGTGGCTCAGTTTTGATTCCCTCTTTGAGACTACATTTCAAATTGTCCCTAACATATATGGCTACTCCCCTCCTCGTCTAATATATCTATCTGTGTGAAATAGTTTATATCCATTTATTTGATATTCAGTTAATTGTTCTCTATTTTCTACATTCATCCACGTTTCGGTAAGTGCAATAATATCTATTTTTTTCTGTGCAGACGAGAGAATTTAATTCGTTAATTTTATTTCTTAGACTTCTAGTGTTAGTGTAATATATCCTAAGTGTATTGTTATTTTGAGGCCCTTCTCTTTCCCTGATCATTTTGTCAATTTCTTTCTCCCATAAACCCATACTTTTATTACCTCCTTCCTCAAAATAAATTCCCATACCACTATCTACTAACAGTTTAAACCCAAACAAACACCTCTAACCACTGGTTCTAACGAGTTCGCAACAACAACAACCCCAGCTCTCGATAGATGCGCCCCATCACGAGCATGCATTTCATTTCTTCCATAGAAGTGTTCCCAGTTGTCTATGAAAGATATTGCATTTGATTTGATATGTCTTTTCAGCCGGCAATTGACACCAAGTGCCCTCGACATCCATTCATTTCCCACTCCCTTTCTTTAAAAGAATGCCACATATGATCGGGATTCCTCCCTTGCTCCTAACTAATTCAATGGCTGTCCTGAATCTCTGTATTAGTTACTCATTCCTAACTCGTCCAACATTCATACAGGGAATTGTGAATTTTAGGCGCTTTATCATATGTTTTTGGCAGGTAACAAGCCAGGAGTGACGGGTACTCTGAGTAGCCCATCAGTAGAGTGGAGATTATTGGGGAAGTCAATCTGGTCGACAGCAAAGCCTAGGGAGCAGTGTCGTCTGATTATCCTTAAATCTGGATAATCCGACACTGCCATAAGGCAGTGACAGCCGACACTGTCATAAGGCAGTGACAGCCGACACTGTCATAAGGCAGTGACAGCCAACACTGTCATAAGGTAGTGACAGCCGACACTGTCATAAGGCAGTGACAGCCGACACTGTCATAAGACAGTGACAGCCGACACTGCCATAAGGCAGTGACAGCCGACACTACCATAAGACAGTGACAGCCGACACTGTCATAAGACAGTGACAGCCGACACTGTCATAAGGCAGTGACAGCCGACACTACCATAAGACAGTGACAGCCGACACTGTCATAAGACAGTGACAGCCGACACTACCATAAGGCAGTGACAGCCGACACTACCATAAGGCAGTGACAGCCGACACTGTCATAAGACAGTGACAGCCGACACTGTCATAAGACAGTGACAGCCAACACTGTCATAAGACAGTGACAGCCGACACTGTCAAAAGGCAGTGACAGCCGACACTGTCATAAGGCAGTGACAGCCGACACTGTCATAAGGCAGTGACAGCCGACACTGTCATAAGACAGTGACAGCCCACACTGTCATAAGACAGTGACAGCCGACACTGTCATAAGACAGTGACAGCCAACACTGTCATAAGACAGTGACAGCCGACACTGTCATAAGGCAGTGACAGCCGACACTGTCATAAGGCAGTGACAGCCGACACTGTCATAAGGCAGTGACAGCCGACACTGTCATAAGACAGTGACAGCCGACACTGTCATAAGACAGTGACAGCCGACACTGTCATAAGACAGTGACAGCCGACACTGTCATAAGACAGTGACAGCCAACATTGTCATAAGACAGTGACAGCCGACACTGACATAAGGCAGTGACAGCCGACACTACCATAAGGCAGTGACAGCCGACACTGTCATAAGGCAGTGACAACCGACACTGTCATAAGTAAGGCAGTGACAGCCGACACTGTCATAAGGCAGTGACAGCCGTCACTGTCATAAGGATGTCTCTAATGTCATAAGAACGTCCCGTGTCATCTTAGCTCCTGCTGCTGTTGGCCTCACGTCTACTGATACTATTGAGAAGATCAGTAGGAACCATGACGGGCATTAGATCCTGTATACTGGGAACCACGCGCCTTAAACCACGACCTGCTCAGAAGCAATGCAACCTGTGATTCAAATGAATCTGCTGTGGGGGGGGGGGGGGGCGTTCTGATGCTTCCGGTGAAACTAAGTATACCCGCATGCACTCTGGCTGTGGTATGCCGGCATGCACGCTGGCTGCAGTATGCCGGCATGCACTCTGGCTGCGGTATGCCCGCATGCACTCTGGGTGCGGTATGCCCGCATGCACTCTGGCTGTGGTATGCCGGCATGCACTCTGGCTGTGGTATGCCGGCATGCACTCTGGCTGTGGTATGCCGGCATGCACTCTGGCTGTGGTATGCCGGCATGCACGCTGGCTGCAGTATGCCGGCATGCACTCTGGGTGCGGTATGCCCGCATGCACTCTGGCTGCGGTATGCCGGCATGCACTCTGGCTGTGGTATGCCGGCATGCACTCTGGCTGTGGTATGCCGGCATGCACTCTGGCTGTGGTATGCCGGCATGCACTCTGGCTGTGGTATGCCGGCATGCACTCTGGCTGTGGTATGCCGGCATGCACGCTGGCTGCAGTATGCCGGCATGCACTCTGGCTGCGTTATGCCGGCATGCACTCTGGGTGCGGTATGCCCGCATGCACTCTGGCTGCGGTATGCCCGCATGCACTCTGGCTGTGGTATGCCTGCATGCACTCTGGCTGCGGTATGCCCGCATGCACTCTGGCTTCGGTATGCCGGCATGCACGCTGGCTGCAGTATGCCGGCATGCACTCTGGCTGCGGTATGCCCGCATGCACTCTGGGTGCGGTATGCCCGCATGCACTCTGGCTGTGGTATGCCGGCATGCACTCTGGCTGTGGTATGCCGGCATGCACTCTGGCTGTGGTATGCCGGCATGCACGCTGGCTGCAGTATGCCGGCATGCACTCTGGGTGCGGTATGCCCGCATGCACTCTGGCTGCGGTATGCCGGCATGCACTCTGGCTGTGGTATGCCGGCATGCACTCTGGCTGTGGTATGCCGGCATGCACTCTGGCTGTGGTATGCCGGCATGCACTCTGGCTGTGGTATGCCGGCATGCACTCTGGCTGTGGTATGCCGGCATGCACTCTGGCTGTGGTATGCCGGCATGCACGCTGGCTGCAGTATGCCGGCATGCACTCTGGCTGCGGTATGCCGGCATTCACTCTGGGTGCGGTATGCCCGCATGCACTCTGGCTGCGGTATGCCCGCATGCACTCTGGCTGTGGTATGCCTGCATGCACTCTGGCTGCGGTATGCCCGCATGCACTCTGGCTTCGGTATGCCGGCATGCACGCTGGCTGCAGTATGCCGGCATGCACTCTGGCTGCGGTATGCCCGCATGCACTCTGGGTGCGGTATGCCCGCATGCACTCTGGCTGCGGTATGCCCGCATGCACTCTGGCTGTGGTATGCCTGCATGCACTCTGGCTGCGGTATGCCCGCATGCACTCTGGCTGCGGTATGCCGGCATGCACTCTGGCTGCGGTATGCCTGCATGCACTCTGGCTGCGGTATGCCGGCATGCACTCTGGCTGTGGTATGCCGGCATGCACTCTGGCTGCGGTATGCCTGCATGCACTCTGGCTGCGGTATGCCGGCATGCACTCTGGCTGTGGTATGCCTGCATGCACTCTGGCTGCGGTATGCCCGCATGCACTCTAGCTGCGGTATGCCGGCATGCACTCTGGCTGCGGTATGCCGGCATGCACTCTGGCTGTGGTATGCCGGCATGCACTCTGGTTGCGGTATGCCCGCATGCACTCTGGCTGCTGTATGCCCGCATGCACTCTGGCTGCGGTATGCCCGCATGCACTCTGGCTGTGGTATACCCGCATGCACTCTGGCTGTGGTATACCCGCATGCACTCTGGCTGCGGTATACCCGCATGCACTCTGGCTGCGGTATGCCCGCATGCACTCTGGCTGCGGTATGCCCGCATGCACTCTGGCTGCGGTATGCCGGCATGCACTCTGGCTGTGGTATACCCGCATGCACTCTGGCTGCAGGATGCCGGCATGCACTCTGGCTGCGGTATGCCGGCATGCACTCTGGCTGCGGTATGCCGGCATGCACTCTGGCTGCGGTATGCCCGCATGCACTCTGGCTGCGGTATGCCCACATGCACTCTGGCTGCGGTATGCCCGCATGCACTCTGGCGGCGGTATGCCCACATGCACGCTGGCTGCGGTATGCCTGCATGCACTCTGGCTGCGGTATGCCCACATGCACTCTGGCTGCGGTATGCCTGCATGCACTCTGGCTGCGGTATGCCCGCATGCACTCTGGCTGCGGTATGCCGGCATGCACTCTGGCTGCGGTATGCCCGCATGCACATTGGCTGTGGTATGCCGGCATGCACTCTGGCTGCGGTATGCCGGCATGCCCTCTGGCTGCGGTATGCCCGCATGCACTCTGGCTGCGGTATGCCCGCATGCATTCTGGCTGTGGTATGCCCGCATGCACTCTGGCTGCGGTATACGGGCATGCACTCTGGCTGCGGTATGCCCGCATGCACTCTGGCTGCGGTATGCCGGCATGCACTCTGGCTGTGGTATACCCGCATGCACTCTGGCTGTGGTATGCCGGCATGCACTCTGGCTGCAGGATGTCGGCATGCACTCTGGCTGCGGTATGCCGGCATGCACTCTGGCTGCGGTATGCCGGCATGCACTCTGGCTGCGGTATGCCTGCATGCACTCTGGCTGCGGTATGCCCACATGCACTCTGGCTGCGGTATGCCCGCATGCACTCTGGCTGCGGTATGCCTGCATGCACTCTGGCTGCGGTATGCCCACATGCACTCTGGCTGCGGTATGCCTGCATGCACTCTGGCTGCGGTATGCCCGCATGCACTCTGGCTGCGGTATGCCCGCATGCACTCTGGCTGCGGTATGCCTGCATGCACTCTGGCTGCGGTATGCCCACATGCACTCTGGCTGCGGTATGCCTGCATGCACTCTGGCTGCGGTATGCCCGCATGCACTCTGGCTGCGGTATGCCCGCATGCACTCTGGCTGCGGTATGCCCGCATGCACTCTGGCTGCGGTATGCCCGCATGCACTCTGGCTGCGGTATGCCCGCATGCACTCTGGCTGCGGTATGCCCGCATGCACTCTGGCTGCGGTATGCCCGCATGCACTCTGGCTGCGGTATGCCCGCATGCACTCTAGCTGCGGTATGCCCACATGCACTCTGGCTGCGGTATGCCCGCATGCACTCTGGCTGCGGTATGCCCGCATGCACTCTGGCTGCGGTATGCGAGGTCTACATCCAACTCTTTGATTTCATTGCACAAAGAATTCATATTAACGTGATGTGTCATTGATTGATCACGTTACTGATTGATCACTTTACTGAACTATTACTATTATTACTTCTACTGCCGTCATTACTACTACTATTACCAACACTTTTAACTATTGTTACCATTACTTATTCTTTTAACTACTATTGTTACTATTGGTAGTAATTTTAATTACTATTGTTACTTTTGCAAGTAGTTTTAACTACTATTCTTACTATTACTATTAATTGTGACTACTATTGTTACTATTACCAGTAAACACTGTTTTATCAACATATTATTAATCGGTTTAAAAGTTAAATGTAATGCGTTTTATGTCTGTAAATGAAAGTTTTGTAATCTGTTCAGATCAAATGGAACTGTAATGATTTGTATTTAACTGTAATGCGTATTTAACTTCAGGTTCTGAATTTGGTTCGTCAGCGCAGCTCATCGTAAAGAAAGAGTGAAAGCCGTCGCTTTCACAACGTATAAGTCATATATTGATTTGTTTTTGTGGGAACCGACCTGTGAGATTTATATATATTTAATTTATATGAATTTATATAGAATTTATATTTACGTTAATTTATATACTTCGATAGCAATTTGTATGATGTTGAGTGGACTGTATTTCTGCAATAATCTCACAAATCGATTCATACACATTAGGGGGGTTTATTAAATTTATATATATGCAGCCAACCAAACTACAGTATTAAACTACATATATTGTTAAACATTGAATAGGTTCCTTATCTTATTTGTACAGCCGGCCTTATTTTCCAGGTAAAACTAGGATGTAGACACTAAATTTTCCTCGTGTGAGGTAGCTTCCATCACCCTGGTAACTGGTAGACAAAGCATGCTTCCTCGTCTTGTACCTGTCAAAGGGCGCTAGCTATGAAGCCAGAATCCTAATATATGACAGCTATATCAGAGAAAACACTGTACTTGAACCAAATAAAGACCAAGGCTTAATTACCTTTAGTTTGAGGCGATTTCGCATTCTAACCGGCTCACCCTATCTACTGACATTAATGGCCAAAAATGATTAGATATATGGGTTTCGGCAGAACACTTAGCTTGTTTATTGTTGACTGCGTGTTGATAATGGTAGACCTTTGGTTTCCATAACACTTTGTCCAAGAGAAATTAACAGGAGTCGTTTACTCCCGTGCGCCTCTGTGGTCTTAATAACAACAATGGCTGACCACTCCCTACTACTGACGCCTCCTCACTTTGTAGAGATGCCAGTAATTTGATAGAAGGGTCACATTTACTCTATTTTGATATTGATAATTAAGTTAATTAAAATGAGATGTTTTTATGATGGTAAAAGTCCAAAGACTAATGTATTTAAGAATAATTCCCAACAGAATAGCTAGTGAATTATAATAGTATGTGGCTATGATATCCCGTTTTCTATAGACGGAAACTCCACTACAAGCTACATTTCTATGGGTAACTTGTTTATACAATGCAGCAACATTATCTGCAATTGTATGTAATATTAAATGGTGTCGGATTTTCCGACAGTTTTAATTGGCTAAAGACAGATTTCGACTTATAATTCAAAGCTCTTACACGCCGTCACACAGCCTACAGAGGACTTTGTGTAACATAGTCTACATACGACATTGTGTAACACAGTCTACATAGGACATTGTGTAACACAGCCTGCAGAGGACTTTGTGTACCACAGTCTACAGGGGATATTGTGTAACACAGCTTGCAGGGGACTCTGTGTAACACAGCCTACAGGGATCATTGTGTAACTCAGCAAGAGTACAAGAAATATGAGCCTAGTATGATATGAATCAACCGTAGACAAAGGTGTGACTAAACTTGTGGATTCCTTATATACAAAGCTTAGCATCCAGAAACCATCCAAACCAAACTCCAGAGAGTGAATGTGGTTATCTGCGGTCTTCTCATTTCCTACTGCACAGCGGCTGCGGGGTTAAAAGTAATTAACCAGGGCTCTAGAAGGGCACAGGTCGATTGAAATGCAAATTAGGAACATAACGCAGGCAACCTTCGGACCAGGGAACAGAAGAAGTGTTCTCTGAGAAACCTTTTTGTGAGTGTGTGTGTGTGTGTAAATGTTTGAAATAGATTAAAATAGAGATTTGTGAACATAAAAATGGGGCAAAATAAAATATTGGAGAGGCAATCACAGTCTCGCTGATGCATGATGTAATAGGTCTTCTCCCATTGGCTACACGAAATCACGTGAGAGTAAAACATCACTGACAGAAATGATATCAAAGATCTACCAAAATCCATCTAGTTTGACCTAAATAATACATAATAGCATAGATACAACCGGATTTCAATAATATTTACACGAATTCATGCATCCTGATATCAACTGAATATTCTCTGACTGTCCTTCATGCCGGCTGGGAATGAATATGGTTCTCAAGGAAGGTTGAATAATGCTAAGATGACCTGTGGAATTATAATTTGGATTTATTTGTTGCAAAACGATGTTTTGATGTCTTTTAATGTTGTGCACTATGAGATGGTAGATTACTTCCACACTTAAGTAACCCACCGTGAGCTTGCAGGTGTGTAAGGTTAATGTGAGGTTAAGGTGAGGTGTGGAAGGTTAAGGTGAGGTGTGTGAGATTAAGGTGAGGAGTGTGAGGTTAAGGTGAGGTGTGTGAGGTTAAGGTGAGGTGTGTGAGGTTAAGGTGAGGTGTGTGAGGTTACGGTGAGGTGTGTGAGGTTAAGGTGAGGTGTGTGAGGTTAAGGTGAGGTGTGTAAGGTTAAGGTGAGGTGTGTGAGGTTAAGGTGAGGAGTGTGAGGTTAAGGTGAGGTGTGTAGGTTAAGGTGAGGTGTGTGAGGTTAAGGTGAGGAGTGTGAGGTTAAGGTGAGGTGAGGTGTGTGAGGTTAAGGTGAGGTGTGTGAGGTTAAGGTGAGGTGTGTGAGGTTAAGGTGAGGTGTGTGAGGTTAAGGTGAGGAGTGTGAGGTTAAGGTGAGGTGTGTGAGGTTAAGGTGAGGAGTGTGAGGTTAAGGTGAGGTGTGTGAGGTTAAGGTGAGGAGTGTGAGGTTAAGGTGAGGTGTGTGAGGTTAAGGTGAGGTGTGTGAGGTTAAGGTGATGTGTGTGAGGTTAAGGTGAGGTGTGTGATGTTAAGGTGAGGTGTGTGAGGTTAAAGTGAGGTGTGTGAGGTTAAGGTGAGGTGTGTGAGGTTAAGGTGAGGTGTGTGAGGTTAAGGTGAGGTGTGTGAGGTTAAGGTGAGGAGTGTGAGGTTAAGGTGAGGTGTGTGAGGTTAAGGTGAGGTGTGTGAGGTTAAGGTGATGTGTGTGAGGTTAAGGTGAGGAGTGTGAGGTTAAGGTGAGGTGTGTGAGGTTAAGGTGAGGAGTGTGAGGTTAAGGTGAGGTGTGTGAGGTTAAGGTGAGGAGTGTGAGGTTAAGGTGAGGTGTGTGAGGTTAAGGTGAGGAGTGTGAGGTTAAGGTGAGGTGTGTGAGGTTAAGGTGAGGAGAGTGAGGTTAAGGTGAGGTGTGTGAGGTTAAGGTGAGGAGTGTGAGGTTAAGGTGAGGTGTGTGAGGTTAAGGTGAGGAGTGTGAGGTTAAGGTGAGGTGTGTGAGGTTAAGGTGAGGTGTGTGAGGTTAAGGTGAGAAGTGTGAGGTTAAGGTGAGGTGTGTGAGGTGTGTGAGGTTAAGGTGAGGTGTGTGAGGTTAAGGTGAGGTGTGTGAGGTTAAGGTGAGGTGTGTGAGGTTAAGGTGAGGAGTGTGAGGTTAAGGTGAGGTGTGTGAGGAGTGTGAGGTTAAAGTGAGGAGTGTGAGGTTAAGGTGAGGTGTGTGAGGTTAAGGTGAGGAGTGTGAGGTTAAGGTGAGGTGTGTGAGGTTAAGGTGATGTGTGTGAGGTTAAGGTGATGTGTGTGAGGTTAAGGTGAGGAGTGTGAGGTTAAGGTGAGGTGTGTGAGGTTAAGGTGAGGAGTGTGAGGTTAAGGTGAGGTGTGTGAGGATAAGGTGAGGTGTGTGAGGTTAAGGTGAGGTGTGTGAGGTTAAGGTGAGGAGTGTGAGGTTAAGGTGAGGTGTGTGAGGTTAAGGTGAGGTGTGTGAGGTTAAGATGAGGTGTGTGAGGAGTGTGAGGTTAAGGTGAGGTGTGTGAGGTTAAGGTGAGGTGTGTGAGGTTAAGGTGAGGAGTGTGAGGTTAAGGTGAGGTGTGTGAGGTTAAGGTGAGGAGTGTGAGGTTAAGGTGAGGTGTGTGAGGTTAAGGTGAGGTGTGTGAGGTTAAGGTGAGGTGTGTGAGGATAAGGTGAGGTGTGTGAGGTTGAGATGAGGTGTGTGAGGTTAAGGTGAGGTGTGTGAGGTTAAGATGAGGTATGTGGGGTTAAGGTGAGGTGTGTGAGGTTAAGGCGAGGTGTGTGAGGCTAAGGCGAGGTGTGTGAGGTTAAGGCGAGGTGTGTGAGGTTAAGGTGAGGAGTGTGAGGTTAAGATGAGGTGTGTGAGGTTAAGGTGAGGTGTGTGAGGTTAAGATGAGGTGTGTGAGGTTAAGGTGAGGTGTGTTATACTTGGTCTCTAGTTTCCACTGAGTTTCGATCATTCTTGATAAGGATAACATTTGGATCCGACATTCTATGAGGAATTTATCATGGCATGTAGAATTTCTGAATAGGAGTTTTTGGAATAACACAGTTTTTCAGCCAGTTCTTTAAGATTTCGTAATTAATTTCATTCACACCTGGTGCTATTTATTCCTCTAATAAGTCATTCTTTGATAATAATTATTAAACATGTTTAATTTATAAATTGTTAATGCTAGATAAAATTACGTAAAGTGTTTAGATAACACTGATTTAGACAGTGTTTGCCCAAATGCAAACAATTGCTGACTGGAATAGCAAATTTTTAACAACATATCGACAACCCGACGGCTCTTTGTTTTGATGATGGGCTGTTCGCAGACTCCAAACTCTATACGTTCGAACTTTTTCCGAAAAATAGTTCATTCACTTCGCATGTTCGAAGCGCGCCTCACCAAGTGAATCCTAAATACAAATAATGGCCAGTGAACTTCAACACCAAACCTGCTCTCGCATACCCTCACTACAAGTATAATTACGAACTCATTCTACACTTTTATGGAATGGTGAAGCTTCAGCCTGGAAGACAAAGTGGAATAATGAAGGTACATAAAAGTATTGCTCGAGATCGGGCCCCGGGGACGATGATCCTCGGAACTAACGCAAGGTAATAGGATGTGAGGTAATAGGCAGTAATAAAAAATTATAAAATTGGAATCTGTCTCTCTCATATATATATATATCTATATAATATATATATTGTCGGGGTTTCACGGTGTTCTCGTAATACAAGGGTTAAAGCAACAGTAGACTGGATCTCCTTCCCAGGTGGTTGCTCCAACAATAACCCTTACTCACCGTCGTTCGGCGGGTCTTCCCTCAATCCTCTCGGCTCCACTGCTGGCCTCGGAGAGTATCCCAGTCGATCTCACAACGGCCTTTAGATTATAAGATGAGTGAGAGCACAGATCGTTCCCTCAATCCGTGGCCCACCCCGACACCGAACTCTTATACAGCCTCAAGGTCGCCAACTGGTTTTCTTGTGTCCAGTAACACTGCAGTGGTCAGGTGTAATTGTGGCAAGAGCAAATTCCAATAATGTGGTATCAGGCAGGTCACTCTACTTATATCATTACACGGTCACAAGATAAATGGAGGGGATGATATCAAACACCAAAGAGTTTTGGTATTTTACTTTAAAGACAACGAGAAATATATATGCATCAATGTATCAGGATTAATATATGACAATTGCTCCATTCATAGCATAATATTCTAGAGCGCACCATATGGCAACATCGGCACGTGTCACCTGTCAGAATGCCAGCTGACGGGCCCTCGCGATCGTGGGAACAGACTAGTACTTGTTTTCTAATTGTCACGATCCCGTTTATTTAACTTTTTCCAAAACACTATTCAACGTTCACATGGCTTACTTATGATTTCACTGGCCTCACGATCAACATCTATATTCACAATACTCTCACAGTGACTTTTCACTGTACCAAAAGATTACTCTATTCTTAATAATATTTACTGTGAATGCACTCGCTTGATCACTGAACTTTTCTTTATATTTATACTTCCTCTTAAAGAGATATCACTGGCAAACACTTCACGTATATGAGATTATTCAGTACACAATCATGTCATATATAAATCATTAATCAAACTTCAGGCATATATATATCAATAGATCATAGAGATCAACACACAGGCATTTATATTGATAGATTATAGAGATCAACACACGGCATTTATATTGATAGATTATAGAGATCAACACACGGGCACTGATATCAATAGATTATAGAGATCAATCAACAGGCATTTATATCAATAGATTATAGAGATCAATCCACAGGCATTTATATCAATAGATTATAGAAATCAATACACCAATATCTGGTTCACTACCAATATATAATAATAATAATCACAGATCAATAATATAGTCACAGTAAATTCTCTGATGAATCTCGGTGCTTGCACACACCCACACATATATATGTAAACTGATACTGTGAGCGCCTGGGTAGCCTCACCACATACTGTGCTCTCTGTGACTTAAATCAGGGAGACTTGCTTATTTATTTATTTATTATTTATTTATTTATGCATATACAAGAAGGTACATTGGGAATGTGTGGATACATAAAATGGTAATTACAGTCTTGTAAAGCCACTAGTACGCGCAGCGTTTCGGGCAGGTCCTTAATCTAAGAAAATTTTAAGTAGGTAAATACTTGCAAGATTTATAAAAAAAATGATAACAGATACATGGCAAGAAAAAAAAAAATAGAGAAAATTGTAGGTACAGTGGATTAAAGCACATAGGCAGCTAAGATTGATTGCAATGACAGCTTGAATGGTAGTTGACAAAAATTGGTAGGCACAAAACAGCATATGGCTAGCACATAAAAGAAGACAGCAATGAACACAATGATAAGGTTGGTAGGGTTAAATACATAAAATTAGGAGATTGGGTAACACTAGGTACAGAGCAAATTTAAAGCTCAGTGTAGGAAACTAAGAAGATGAAATCAGGTACTTTTTGTTTTGTTTTTAAATAAGGCAAAACTTTTACAGTTTTTCAATTCACTAGGGAGTGAGTTCCATAGACTAGGTCCCTTAATTTGCATAGAGTGTTTACACAGATTAAGTTTGACCCTGGGGATATCAAAGAGATATTTATTTCTGGTGTGGTGAAATGGGTCCTATTACATCCATCCAGGGAGAGTTTCAGAGCATGGTTTGCATTTAAAACAGGGTTTTGTAAATGTAGTTGACACAAGAGAATGTGTGGAGGGAGTTAATATTTAGCAAGTTTAGAGATTTAAACAAGGGAGCTGAATGTTGTCTAAAAGCTGAGTTAGTTATTATTCTGATAGCAGATTTTTGCTGCGTGATGATGGGCTTAAGGTGGTTTGCAGTGGTAGACCCCCATGCACAGATACCATAATTAAGATAGGGGTAGATTAGTGCATAATATAGTGAGAGGAGAGCGGAGTTAGGAACATAATATCTGATTTTGGAGAGTATACCAACTGTTTTAGAGACTTTCTTAGTTATGTGTTGTATGTGGGTGCTGAAGTTGAGTCTCTTGTCTAGGAATAGGCCAAGAAACTTGCCATCATTTTTATTACTGATGTTAATATTGTCTATCTGTAGCTGAATTGCATTTGATGATTTGCTTCCAAATAAGATGTAGTAAGTCTTTTCATGTTTAATGTTAGTTTGTTAGTTGACATCCAGAAGTGGACTTTTTTTAATTCATTATTCACAACATTATTTAGTGTATGTGGGTTGAGGTCTGAATAGATAAGGGTAGTATCATCAGCAAACAATATAGGTTTGAGAATATTAGAGACATTAGGCAGATCATTTATATATATAAGAAATAGAAGAGGTCCTAAGATACTGCCCTGAGGCACTCCAACGGTAATTGGTAGAGTGGAAGAAGTTGTATCATTGATGGTTACATATTGGTGTCTGTCACTAAGATAGGATCGGATGTAGTCAAGGGCAAGGCCACGGATTCCATAATGCTGAAGTTTAAGTAAGAGGTAGTTGTGATTAACAGTATCAAAGGCTTTTCTTAGGTCAATGAAGAGTCCAATTGGAAACTCATTTTTGTCAAGGGCTGAGTAGATTACGTCAAGGAGACTAATGATTGCATCGTTGGTGCTCTTTTGGGACCGGAAGCCAAACTGGCAGGGGCTGAGTATGTCGAATTTTACGAGGTAGGAATAGAGCTGTTTGTAAATAATTTTTTCAAATATTTTTGATAGAATGGGTAGATTTGATATTGGTCTATAATTATTTATGTCCGCCGGATTGCCTCCTTTATGGACTGGCGTTACTCTTGCTTTTTTGAGGATATCAGGGAAGGTGTGACACTCTATAGATTTGTTGAACAGTAGGGCTATGGGTGAGGCAAGGGCATGGAGGCTCTCGA
>WNGS01169113.1:11677-22462 GCA_020271785.1 Procambarus virginalis
AAACTTCCTCATGAAGGGTTCACACCTCAGACAGCTAGGCACTCCAAACACCTAGCATATTCAGTACCATAACCACTGGACCACAACTGAATGTACAAAAGTATTGGGAGTCATGAGACTTTTACCCAACACTTTTCTCACGACTCCCAACACTTGTACGCCAATATACAAAAAGGGCGACTGGCAAGAGACACTGAACTACAGGCTAGTGTCCCTAACTTGTATACCAAGGAAGGTGATGGTGAAAGATCGTGAGGAAAGCCTGGTACAACATCTGGAGAGAAGGGACTTCGTGACATCCCACCACCATGGTTCAGGGATGGCAAATCTTGCCTCACAGGTTTAATAGAATTCTACAACCAGGTGACAAAACTTAAGCAGGAAGGTTGGGCAGACTGCATTTTCTTGCACTATTGGTAAGCCTTTGATACAGTACCCCATAGGAGGCTGCTCTTATAGGGTAGCATTATTACATAGCTTATATTACACTACATAACTGTCTTCCATATTTCTGGAAGGTCTCCCGTCTCCAGAGACTTATTATATACCATGGAGAGTGGCAAGCAAAGTACTTCTGCACACTCTTCAGTACCCATAGGGAGCCGGTCGGCCGAGAGGACAGCACGCGGGACTTGTGATCCTGTGGTCCTGGGTTCGATCCCAGGCGCCGGCGAGAAACAATGGGCAGAGTTTCTTTCACCCTATGCCCCTGTTACCTAGCAGTAAAATAGGTACCTGGGTGTTAGTCAGCTGTCACGGGCTGCTTCCTGGGGGTGGAGGCCTGGTCCAGGACCGGGCCGCGGGGACACTAAAGCCCCGAAATCATCTCAAGATAACCTCAAGATAACCCATGGTGAGATTCCGTCCGGTCCAAAAGCACTCTCTCACGTCCGATCCAACAGATGTCTCTTAACCTCATCTCTGGTAATTTCAAACCTTTCCAAGGCTTTTTGGTTTACTGCCAACTCTCCAACTTCATGTGCGTGTGCGTGCATGTGCGTGCGTGTGCTTGCGTCACGTTGAGTGTGTTGCTGACAAGATTCGCTACCTGTCCATCAGTGATCAACTCGGCCCCTCACCCAATACGTCGCATTTTTTGCACAATCGACAAATCCGTTAAAAATGCGATACATTAGTCAAAATTACGACATCGTAATTAAGAAAATTGTTATGCATTGGCCTCGATAGGTTAGGTGGGGGTGCTTCGGTTCGTACACTTCCGGTTAGGCAAAGTGTTGGCATTTTGAGGTAGAGGCAGGAGGAGAGAACAGGGAGGTGGGTGAAGCGTGAGATGCTCTCCAGCATGTCAACAGCTAGACTTAGGAACAAGGAACAAGGAGCATACTGTCTTCAAGAGGAAGCTTGAGGGGGCCCTCTACAGTGTGAGGGGTGCTCTACAGTGTGAGGGGGGCCTCTACAGTGTGAGGGGGCCCTATACAGTGTGAGGGGGGCCTCTACAGTGTGAGGGGGCCCTACAGTGTGAGGGGGGCCTCTACAGTGTGAGGGGGGGGCCTCTACAGTGTGAGGGGCCCTCTACAGTGAGGGGGGGCCCTCTACAGTGTGAGGGGTGCTCTACAGTGTGAGGGGGCCCTCTACAGTGTGAGGGGGCATCCTACAGTGTGAGGGGGCCCTCT
This sequence comes from Procambarus virginalis, assembly GCA_020271785.1. Lineage (NCBI taxonomy): Eukaryota > Metazoa > Arthropoda > Malacostraca > Decapoda > Cambaridae > Procambarus > Procambarus virginalis. Next base: position 13,312 of record WNGS01169113.1, read on the forward strand.
ACAATGTGAGGGGGGCCCTCTACAGTGTGAGGGGGCCCTCTACAGTGTGAGGGGGGCCTCTACAGTGTGAGGGGGCCCTCTACAGTGTGAGGGGGCCCTCTACAGTGTGAGGGGACCTCTACAGTGTGAGGGGGCCCTCTACAGTGTGAGGGGGGCCTATCTACAGTGTGAGGGGGCCCTCTACAGTTGAGGGGGGGCCTCTACAGTGTGAGGGGGCCCTCTACAGTGTGAGGGGGCCCTCTACAGTGTGACGGGGGCCTCTACAGTGTGAGGAGGCCCTCTACAGTGTGAGGGGTGCTCTACAGTGTGAGGGTGCTCTACAGTGTGAGGAGGCCCTCTACAGTGTGAGGGGTGCTCTACAGTGTGAGGGGTGCTCTACAGTGTGAGGGGGCCCTCTACAGTGTGAGGGGGCCCCTCTTACAGTGTGAGGGGCCTCTACAGTGTGAGGGGCCCTCTACAGTGTGAGGGGGGCCTCTACAGTGTGAGGGTGCTCTACAGTGTGAGGGGGCCCTCTACAGTGTGAGGGGGCCCTCTACAGTGTGAGGGGCCCTCTACAGTGTGAGGGGGGGCCTCTACAGTGTGAGGGGTGCTCTACAGTGTGAGGGGGCCTCTACAGTGTGAGGGGGCCTCTACAGTGTGAGGGGGGCCCAATACAGTGTGAGGGGTGCTCTACAGTGTGAGGGGGGCCTCTACAGTGTGAGGGGTGCTCTACAGTGTGAGGGGGCCTGTACAGTGTGAGGGTGCTCTACAGTGTGAGGGGGCCTCTACAGTGTGAGGGGGCCTTCTACAGTGTGAGGGGGCCCTCTACAGGTGTGAGGGGTGCTCTACAGTGTGAGGGGGCCCTCTACAGTGTGAGGGGGCCCTCTACAGTGTGAGGGGGCCCTCTACAGTGTGAGGGGTGCTCTACAGTGTGAGGGGACCCTCTACAGTGCGAGGGGTGCTCTACAGTGTGAGGGGGCCCTCTACAGTGTGAGGGGACCCTACAGTGTGAGGGGCCCTGTACAGTGTGAGGGGACCCTCTACAGTGTGAGGGTGCTCTACAGTGTGAGGGGGCCCTCTACAGTGTGAGGGGACCTCTACAGTGTGAGGGGGGCCCTCTACAGTGTGAGGGGGCCCTCTACAGTGTGAGGGGGCCCTCTACAGTGTGAGGGGTGCTCTACAGTGTGAGGGGGCCTCTACAGTGTGAGGGGCCCTCTACAGTTGAGGGCCCTCTACAGGTGAGGGTGCTCTACAGTGTGTGAGGGGGCCCTCTACAGTGTGAGGGGACCCTTTACAGTGTGAGGGGGGCCCTCTACAGTGTGAGGGGGCCCTCTACAGTGTGAGGGGGACCCTCTACAGTGTGAGGGGGCCCTCTACAGTGTGAGGGGCCCTCTACAGTGTGAGGGGGTGCTCTACAGTGTGAGGGGGCCCTCTACAGTGTGAGGGACCCTCTACAGTGTGAGGAGGCCCTCTACAGTGTGAGGGGTCCCCTCTACAGTGTGAGGGGGACCTCTACAGTGTGAGGGGGCCCTCTACAGTGTGAGGGGGCCCTCTACAGTGTGAGGGGGCCCTCTACAGTGTGAGGGGGCCCTCTACAGTGTGAGGGGGTCCTCTACAGTGTGAGGGGGCCCTCTACAGTGTGAGGGGGGCCCTCTACAGTGTGAGGGGCCCTCTACAGTGTGAGGGGGGCCCTCTACAGTGTGAGGGGGCCCCTACAGTGTGAGGGGGCCTCTACAGTGTGAGGGGGCCCTCTACAGTGTGAGGGGCCCTCTACAGTGTGAGGGGGCCCTACAGTGTGAGGGGCCCTCACATGTGAGGGGGCCCTCTACAGTGTGAGGGGGCCCTCTACAGTGTGAGGGGCCCTCTACAGTGTGAGGGGCCCTCTACAGTGTGAGGGGCCCTCTACAGTGTGAGGGGGCCTCTACAGTTGGAGGGGCCTCTACAGTGTGAGGGCCCTCTACAGTGTGAGGGGGCCCTCTACAGTGAGGGGGCCCTCTACAGTGTGAGAGGGGCCTCTACAGTGTGAGAGGGGCCCTCTACAGTGTGAGGGGGGCCCTCTACAGTGTGAGGGGGGCCCTCTACAGTGTGAGGGGGGCCCTCTACAGTGTGAGGGGGGCCCTCTACAGTGTGAGGGGGCCCTCTACAGTGTGAGGGGGGCCTCTACAGTGTGAGGGGGCCCTCTACAGTGTGAGGGGGCCCTCTACAGTGTGAGGGGGCCTCTACAGTGTGAGGGGCCCTCTACAGTGTGAGGGGGCCCTCTACAGTGTGAGGGGGCCCTACAGTGTGAGGGGCCCTCTACAGTGTGAGGGGGCCCTCTACAGTGTGAGGGGCCTCTACAGTGTGAGGGGGCCCTCTACAGTGTGAGAGGGCCCTCTACAGTGTGAGGGGACCCTCGCAGTGTGAGGGGGGCCCTCTACAGTGTGAGGGGGGCCTCTACAGTGTGAGGGACCCTCTACAGTGAGGGGACCCTCTACAGTGTGAGGGACCCTCTACATGTGAGGGGACCCTCTACAGTGTGAGAGGGACCCTCTACAGTGTGAGGGGGGCCCTCTACAGTGTGAGGGGACCTCTACAGTGTGAGGGGGGCCCTCTACAGTGTGAGGGGTGCTCTACAGTGTGAGGGGGGCCTCTACAGTGTGAGGGGCCCTCTACAGTGTGAGGGGGCCCTCTACAGTGTGAGGGGTGCTCTACAGTGTGAGGGGGCCCTCTACAGTGTGAGGGGGCCCTCTACAGTGTGAGGGGGCCCTCTACAGTGTGAGGGGGCCCTCTACAGTGTGAGGGGGCCTCTACAGTGTGAGGGGGCCCTCTACAGTGTGAGGGGGCCCTCTACAGTGTGAGGGGTGCTCTACAGTGTGAGGGACCCTCTACAGTGTGAGGGTCTCTACAGTGTGAGGGGGCCCCTCTACAGTGTGAGGGGACCCTCTACAGTGTGAGGGGGCCCTACAGTGTGAGGGGACCCTCTACAGTGTGAGGGTGCTCTACAGTGTGAGGGGGCCCTCTACAGTGTGAGGGGACCCTCTACAGTGTGAGGGGGCCCTCTACAGTGTGAGGGGGGCCCTCTACAGTGTGAGGGGGCCCTCTACAGTGTGAGGGGGCCTCTACAGTGTGAGGGGGCCCTCTACAGTGTGAGGGGGCCCTCTACAGTGTGAGGGGCCCTCTACAGTGTGAGGGGGCCCTCTACAGTGTGAGGGGGCCTCTACAGTGTGAGGGGCCCTCTACAGTGTGAGGGACCCTCTACAGTGTGAGGGGGCCCTCTACAGTGTGAGGGGGCCCTCTACAGTGTGAGGGGACCCTCTACAGTGTGAGGGGCCCTCTACAGTGTGAGGGGGCCCTCTACAGTGTGAGGGGGCCCTCTACAGTGTGAGGGGGCCCTCTACAGTGTGAGGGGGACCCTCTACAGTGTGAGGGGCCCTCTACAGTGTGAGGGTGCCCTCTACAGTGTGAGGGGACCCTCTACAGTGTGAGGGGGCCCTCTACAGTGTGAGGGGGCCCTCTACAGTGTGAGGGGCCCTCTACAGTGTGAGGGGGCCCTCTACAGTGTGAGGGGGTCCCTCTACAGTGTGAGGGGGCCCTTACAGTGTGAGGGGGCCCTCTACAGTGTGAGGGAGGCCCTCTACAGTGTGAGGGGGCCCTCTACAGTGTGAGGGGGCCCTCTACAGTGTGAGGGGGGCCCTCTACAGTGTGAGGGGGCCCTCTACAGTGTGAGGGGCCCTCTACAGTGTGAGGGGGCCCTCTACAGTGTGAGGGGGCCTCTACAGTGTGAGGGAGCCCTCTACAGTGTGAGGGGGCCCTCTACAGTGTGAGGGGACCCTCTACAGTGTGAGGGGCCCTCTACAGTGTGAGAGGGGCCCTCTACAGTGTGAGGGGGCCCTCTACAGTGTGAGGGGCCCTCTACAGTGTGAGAGGGCCCTCTACAGTGTGAGGGGGCCCTCTACAGTGAGGGGGGCCCTCTACAGTGTGAGAGGGGCCCTCTACAGTGTGAGAGGGGCCCTCTACAGTGTGAGGGGGCCCTCTACAGTGTGAGGGGGCCCTCTACAGTGTGAGGGGGCCCTCTACAGTGTGAGGGGCCCTCTACAGTGTGAGGGGGCCCTCTACAGTGTGAGGGGGCCCTCTACAGTGTGAAGGGGCCCTCTACAGTGTGAGGGGGCCCTCTACAGTGTGAGGGGGCCCTCTACAGTGTGAGGGGGCCCTCTACAGTGTGAGGGGCCCTCTACAGTGTGAGGGGCCCTCTACAGTGTGAGGGGGCCCTCTACAGTGTGAGGGGGCCCTTTACAGTGTGAGAGGGCCCTCTACAGTAAGAGGGGCCCTCTACAGTGTGAGGAGACCCTCGCCAGTGTGAGGGGGCCCTCTACAGTGTGAGGGGGGCCTCTACAGTGTGAGGGGGACCCTCTACAGTGTGAGGGGGACCTCTACAGTGTGAGGGGGCCCTCTACAATGTGAGGGGACCCTCTACAGTGTGAGAGGGACCCTATACAGTGTGAGGGGGGCCCTCTACAGTGTGAGGGGGACCCTCTACAGTGTGAGGGGTCCCTCTACAGTGTGAGGGGGACCTCTACAGTGTGAGGGTCCCTCTACAGTGTGAGGGGGACCCTTTACAATGTTAGGGGGACGCTCTACAGTGTGAGGGGAACTCTACAATGTGAGGGGGACCCTCTACAGTGTGAGGGGGACCCTCTACAATGTGAGGGGGACCCTCTACAATGTGAGAGGGACCTCTACAATGTGAGGGGGACCCTCTACAGTGTGAGAGGGGCCCTCTACAGTGTGAGAGGGGCCCTCTACAGTGTGAGGGGACCCTCTACAGTGTGAGGGGGCCCTCTACAGTGTGAGGGGTGCTCTACAGTGAGGGGACCCTCTACAGTGAGGGGGACCCTCTACAGTGTAAGGGGGCCCTCTACAGTGTGAGGGGACCCTCTACAGTGTGAGGGGGACCCTCTACAGTGTGAAGGGACCTCTACAGTGTGAGGGGACCCTCTACAGTGTGAGGGGGACCCTCTACAGTGTGAGGGGCCCTCTACAGTGTGAGGGGGCACTCTACAGTATGAGGGGGCCCTCTACAGTGTGAGGGGTCCCTCTACAGTGTGAGGGGACCCTCTACAGTGTGAGGGGGCCCTCTACAGTGTGAGGGGCCCTCTACAGTGTGAGGGGACCCTCTACAGTGTGAAGGGACCCTCTACAGTGTGAGGGGGCCCTCTACAGTGTGAGGGGGCCCTCTACAGTGTGAGGGGGGCCCTCTACAGTGTGAGGTGTCCCTCTACAGTGTGAGGGTCCCTCTACAGTGTGAGGGGTCCCTCTACAGTGTGAGGGGTCCCTCTACAGTGTGAGGGGACCCTCTACAGTGTGAGGGGGCCCTCTACAGTGTGAGGGGACCCTCTACAGTGTGAGGGGACCCTCTACAGTGTGAGGGGGGCCCTCTACAGTGTGAGGGGGCCCTCTACAGTGTGAGGGGGTCCTCTACAGTGTGAGGGATCCCTCTACAGTGTGAGGGGACCCTCTACAGTGTGAGGGGGCCCTCTACAGTGTGAGGGGGGCCCTCTACAGTGTGAGAGGACCCTCTACAGTGTGAGGGGGGCCCTCTACAGTGTGAGGGGGCCCTCTACAGTGTGAGGGGTCCCTCTACAGTGTGAGGGGACCCTCTACAGTGTGAGGGGACCCTCTACAGTGTGAGGGGGGCCCTCTACAGTGTGAGGGGACCCTCTACAGTGTGAGGGACCCTCTACAGTGTGAGGGGACCCTCTACAGTGTGAGGGGGCCCTCTACAGTGTGAGGGGGCCCTATACAGTGTGAGGGGGGCCCTCTACAGTGTGAGGGGGCCCTGTACAGTGTGAGGTGATCCTGTACAGTGTGAGGGGGCCCTCTACAGTGTGAGGGGACCCTCTACAGTGTGAGGGGACCCTCTACAATGTGAGGGGACCCTCTACAGTGTGAGGGGACCCTCTACAGTGTGAGGGGGCCCTCTACAGTGTGAGGGGACCCTCTACAGTGTGAGGGGACCCTCTACAGTGTGAGGGGGGCCCTCTACAGTGTGAGGGGGCCCTCTACAGTGTGAGGGGGCCCTCTACAGTGTGAGGGATCCCTCTACAGTGTGAGGGGACCCTCTACAGTGTGAGGGGGGCCCTCTACAGTGTGAGGGGGGCCCTCTACAGTGTGAGAGGACCCTCTACAGTGTGAGGGGGGCCCTCTACAGTGTGAGGGGCCCTCTACAGTGTGAGGGGTCCCTCTACAGTGTGAGGGGACCCTCTACAGTGTGAGGGGACCCTCTACAGTGTGAGGGGACCCTCTACAGTGTGAGGGGGGCCCTCTACAGTGTGAGGGGACCCTCTACAGTGTGAGGGGACCCTCTACAGTGTGAGGGGGCCCTCTACAGTGTGAGGGGGGCCCTATACAGTGTGAGGGGGCCCTCTACAGTGTGAGGGGGCCCTGTACAGTGTGAGGGTGACCCTGTACAGTGTGAGGGGGCCCTCTACAGTGTGAGGGGACCCTCTACAGTGTGAGGGGACCCTCTACAGTGTGAGGGGACCCTCTACAGTGTGAGGGGGCCCTCTACAGTGTGAGGGGGCCCTCTACAGTGTGAGGGGGCCCTCTACAGTGTGAGGGGGCCCTCTGCAGTGTGAGGGGACCCTCTACAGTGTGAGGGGGACCCTCTACAGTGTGAGGGGGACCCTCTACAGTGTGAGGGGACCCTGTACAGTGTGAGGGGGACCCTCTACAGTGTGAGGGGGACCCTGTACAGTGTGAGGGGACCCTGTAAAGTGTGAGGGTGACCCTCTACAGTGTGAGGGGGCCCTCTACAGTGTGAGGGGGCCGAGCCGGGATGCCTACGGTAGACTCACCCGGCACCTGCTGGGGAAGGAGGGATCAATTGGCCTGTGGTGGTTTGCATGTTGTTCACCTGTGACCAGTTGTAAGTTACTCTACACGCCTGATGCTGTTCACAGCCTCCATTCTCCACCTGGGAGTCCTGTACCTCCCACTAACCATCACAGCCGAGCTGATCTGGTACTTTGGGTCCCGTTGTTCCACATAATACAGAATACACCAAGTTAGCAACCTTTACTAGGCGTACAACAACAGCCCTGCAGGCCTACTTTCATCCACACACCACACCTACACCCACACACCACACCTACACCCACACACCACACCTACACCCACACACCACACCGTCACCCACACCCCACACCGTCACCCACACACCACACCGTCACCCACACACCACACCTACACCCACACCCCACACCTTCACCCACACACCACACCTTCACCCACACACCACACCTTCACCCACACCCCACACCTACACCCACACCCCACACCTACACCCACACACCACACCTACACCCACACCAAAACAGCAGAGATAGCACCACTCTTAGGAAACAGATAGAGGAAATAAGGCAGAGGCAAAAAATTACAGACCGATAGCACTAACATCACACATCATAAAGATCTTTGAAAGAGTGCTAAGAAGTAAGATCACAAAATACATGGAATGCCAACCTCACATGCTGTAGACAGCACGTGGATCCCCTCCCATGTTGGAATATGTGGCAATGAACGAGCAAATATGTTGGCTGCTGACGGCGCTGACAGAGACCACATTGAATACTTCACACCCAAGACTCCTCTATGAATTAGAGGTATCATCAGGCACTGTCACCGTGACAAGGCTACTGAGGAAAGGAGGATAGAAGCTGGCAATCTGCAGCTGGATGGAAGGTTGCAGCTGGCAATCCCAATCATTATGGAGGAAGAGGAGGCGGCCGCGGGAGAGAATCAGCAATAGCAAGATTCCGTCTTGGATACAAATATCCATGGAGACTCGGACTGGAGACAACCGTTGAGCAGCGGAGTTGCAGACTCTGCAACTTGATAGCCCTGCACTGCAACAATCAACACTTGGTAGCCCTGCACTGCAACAATCAACACTTGGTTGCCCTGCACTGCAACAATCAACACTTGGTAGCCCTGCACTGCAACCATCAACACTTGGTAGCCCTGCACTGCAACAATCAACACTTGGTAGCCCTGCACTGCAACAATCAACACTTGGTAGCCCTGCACTGCAACAATCAACACTTGGTAGCCCTGCACTGCAACAATCAACACTTGGTAGCACTGCACTGCAACAATCAACACTTGATACCTGGTTGATGGGGTTCTGGGAGTTCTTCTACTCCCCAAGCCCGGCTCGAGGCCAGGCTCGACTTGTGAGAGTTTAGTCCACCAGACTGTTGCTTGGAGCGGCCCGCAGGCCCACATACCCACCACAGCCCGGCTGGTCCGGAACTTCTCTTAGAAAACAGTCCAGTTTTCTCTTGATGATGTCCACGGTTGTTCCGGCAATATTTCTTATAGTCACTGGGAGGATGTTGAACAACCGCGGACCTCTGATGTTTATACAGTGCTCTCTGATTGTGCCTATGGCACCTCTGCTCTTCACTGGATCAATCTTGCATTTTCTTCCATATCGTTCACTCCAGTACGTTGTTATTTTACTGTGCAGATTTGGGACCTGGCCCTCCAGTATTTTCCATGTGTATATTATTTGGTATCTCTCTCGTCTCCTTTCTAGAGAGTACATTTTGAGAGCTTTGAGACGATCCCAATAATTTAGGTGCTTTATCTCGTCTATGCGTGCCGTATATGTTCTCTGTATTCCCTCTATTTCAGCAATCTCTCCTGCTCTGAAGGGGGAAGTGAGTACTGAGCAGTACTCGAGACGGGACAACACAAGTGACTTGAAGAGTACAACCATTGTGATGGGATCCCTGGATTTGAAAGTTCTTGTAATCCATCCGATCATTTTCTGGCTGACGCAATATTTGCTTGGTTATGCTCCCTAAACGTTAGATCGTCTGACATCATTATTCCCAAATCCTTGACATGCTGTTTTTCTAATATGGGAAGATTCGATTGTGTTTTGTACCCTGTATTATGTTTCAGATCCTCATTTTGCCGTACCTGAGTACCTGAAATTTATCACTGTTAAACATCATATTATTTTCTGCTGCCCAATCGAAAACTTTGTTGACATCTGCTTGTACATTTTCAATGTCTTCAGCAGAGGTAATTTTCATGCTGATTTTTGTGTCATCTGCAAAGGACGACACGAAGCTGTGACGTGTATTTTTGTCTATATCAGATATGAGAGTAAGGAACAGTAGCGGTG
>WNGS01169113.1:52678-83121 GCA_020271785.1 Procambarus virginalis
ACAACAACTGCATCCAGTATTGGGTCCTTGCGCAAGGGTGATGGAACTTTCACACATGCCAACAAAGAAATGAGTGAAATACTGAGGCTTCAGTACGATTCTGTTTTCATTGAACACCTGACCACATTGAGAGAATGAGATCTGTGTTTGTGTGTATGTGAATGTGTGTGTTCGTCTATTTGTTCTAGATTTGGCATAGGAAAAATGTATTATGGATTCCTCTCTATTCCACTTATGGACTTTTGCTTTCTTTGCCAAAGACACTTAAGCCGGTCAACATCACCACCCCAGAGCGTGGAGAACACACCCACACATTGCGGCCCAAGACGTCTAGGGGGTGAGAGAGTTACTGCTTACCAACCTGCTTGACACCTGCTTGATGATGGTTCTGGGAGTTCTTCTACTCCCCAAGCCCGCCCCGAGGCCAGGTATGACTTGTGAGAGCTTGGTCCAACAGGCTGTTGCTTGGAGCGGCCCGCAGGGTCCTCGAATGTTTTATGGAGGTTTTAGAACCCAAATTCAGAGTAAATGTTTAAAAATATACAAACAAAACTCTTAATGATGTGTGTTTTCAAATTCATACTTGGATTTTTTTTTAATTATGAAAGTGTGGTAAGGGGTTGCAGGAGATTGTGAGCATTAGAAAATAGGTCCGTGAATCCAAAAAGATTGGGAACCACTGGCTTTATTACACAGCCCTTCGTCCCCATATGACCAGCTCTACTACATGAGTGGAGTCTCCATTACCTAAGGGTTATATAATATCATTCCTAGCTGAAGGGAAGGCACAGGGGACTAACCAGACTTGTTTATGTCAGTGGCTCAGGCCACACATACACTCAAAAGTCTATGATTTGTTAAGATCTGGACAAGATTCATCAAGTATTTACGCAACTACTTACATCTGTTCTCAATCATAATAGCTTGTTAAATGTTGAAGCTCGTAAACCGTTTAATAAAGGTATACAAAGCAGCTGTCATTAAGGAAAGATGTACATGTTTCGCAATGTTTGAATAAATGCTTGAAGAGTCCTGTCTTTGACACATACATGGGCAGTACAAAACATCGACCAGACAGTGCAACATAATAGTTGCTACGATCAAGTTGCGGTACTGTTACCTGTGGCAGGTGGCTACAGGTGACAGATCTCCCAATCCTGAGCACTCCAGGTGCAAACTCTGTGAACAGAAACTGGGTCATGACCTCACACACTACACTGTTGAAGGTTCAATCATTAGGTGTTGCAGAGCTGGTAGCATGAGGTATACCAGGAGTATGGTTGCAATATGCTCACTCTCGGGTTGTTGATGATGCCAACATAATGTATTCCAAATCTGCCATTTCAGGCTACAGATCACATTTGCCTGTGTGAACCACCATCCTGCACACTGGACATTTGTTAACATCACACAAGTACCTCGTGTGACTGTGTAACCTATAGCACTCTAACACATTCATAGTGTTGTCCTGGGTAGTGTTATTGTGATTGGTTCTCTCTCCAAGTATACACATTGACTATTATTCCTCTGAAACTTTGCTTTGACCTTTGAGACAAGGTAGGGAAGACTCCTTGAAGGTACCCGAAGGTTACCGACTTATGAAACAATGTGTCGCAGCTCTAGATCAAGAGTCAGCAGCCTTCAGGTACCTTCAAGATGTCTTCTCTAAGTTGTCTGAGACAAAGGTCAAAGCAAAGTTTCAGAGGAATAATAGCCAATTTGCATACTTGGAGGCATCAGAAAATAAAACTTACTACGCAGAAACCAAACCTGTGCAACACTGCAGTCTATGGTAGGTGTAGAAATGACTGGCTACCCTGGTAGGCTAACAATAATAATAAAACAATCCAATTGGCTAGTGAGAACAATATGTGAACTAATGAACAATATTCCTATGTTATTTATGTTGGTGTAGTAGATTAGCTGGACTGTTCTGCTTGTGTTAGCTACCAGCTCGAACAGTTTCAGTGATCACGTTGTTAATGGACGTAAAGTATATGATCTCGGCTAATTCACGACCTTTCTTGGAATGGCAACTTTAATTACTGTCTGCATTAGGAATGACTTAAAGGGCCGTTGTTGGGTGTGTGGCAGAGACTGATATTGTGTGGTCGCCTCCGTCGTGTCTCTTCAACCACACTTGGCAACACCACCACTACTCCACCACACTCCACCACCACACTCAACCCACCACCATCACAAACACCACCACCACACCCACCACCACCACCTCACCCACCACACCTCACTCCACTGCACCCACCACCACCACCACACACCACCACCACACCCCACTCAACCCACCACCATCACAACCACCACACCCACCACCACCACCACACCCACCACAACCCACACCACTCCACCCACCACCACACTCCACCCCCACACACCACTACACCTCACCCCACTCCACCCCCACCACCACACACACTCCACCACCACACACCACTACACCTCACCCCACTCCACCCACCACCACCACACTCCACCACCACACACCACCCCACTCCACCCATCACCACAACCCACCACCATCACGACAACCCACCACCACCACCATCACCACAACCCACCACCACCACAACCCACCACCATCACCACAACCCACCACCATCACCAACCCACCACCATCACCACAACCCACCACCACCACAACTGGGACTTAAATCATCACCACACCCGGTAATGAGGCCTGGGAGGGAGGGGGTGGGGGGGGGAAGTGCCTCGTCACCATACTCCCCTACACCATCCTACACCATCACCATACATCTCAATACACATTACCCATACACACACACTATTAACCCGTCTTCCCACCTCATACGTCGCATGTTGGACGGTAACAACCAATCTGTTTAAAATGTGATGTATTAATACAAATTAAAGCACCGTAATATGACGTTATCTATGCAACCGTCTCGATAGCATAACTGGGTTGGTTGGGTTCGTACGTTTAGGGTTAGGCAAGACAGTTGTATTTTTACGCTTCTTGCTGGGCAAAACAGTTTACATATTTTACGGTGTGGTGAGCGGGCTGCAGTGAGAGACAACTATATAAACACGAGTAGTTTTGATTAGAGAATAACAGTCTGGTTACTGTTACTCAGAGAATAACAGTCTGGTTAATCAGACTGTTGAATGCGGCTGCTCGTATCCTGACGTATGAATCACAGCCTAGTTACCTCCTCCTCGTGATGGTTTCGGGGCTCAGCGTCCCCGCGGCCTGGTCGTCGACCAGGCCGCCTGGTTGCTGGACTGGTCAACCAGGCTGTTGGACGCGGCTGCTAGCAGCCTGACGTATGAGCCACAGCCTGGTTGATCAGGTATCCTTTCGAGGTGTTTATAAAGTTCTCTCTTGAACACTGTGAGGGGTCGGCCAGTTATGTCCCTTATGTGTAGTGGAAGCGTGTTGAACAGTCTCGGGCCTCTGATGTTGATAGTTCTCTCTCAGAGTACCTGTTGCACCTCTGATCTTCAACGGGGGTATTTTGCACATCTTGCCATGCCTTTTGGTCTCATGTGGTGTTATTTGTGTGTGCAGGTTAGGGACCAGCCCCTCTACTATTTCCCAAGTGTAAATTATTATGTATCTCTCCCGCCTGGGCTTAAGAGAAGACAGATTTAGGCATTTCAGTCTGCCCCAATAGTTTAGATGTTTTACTGCGTTGATTCTAGCAGTAAAGGATCTCTGCACGTTCTCTAGGTCAGCAATTTCTCAGCTTTGAAAGGGGCTGTCATTGTGCAGCAGTACTCCACTCTTGAGAGCACTAGCGTCTTGAAGAGTATCATCATCGGTATAGCATCTCTAGTGAAAGATTCTTGTTATCCAACCTTTCATTTTTCTTGAAGTTGTGACGGCTACTTTACTGTGTTCTTTAAAGGTAAGGTATTCCGACATCAGTACACCCAAATCCTTTACATTGCCTTTTCATTCTATGTTATGATTTGACTGCGTTTTGTACGTGGTTTCCGTTTTATATTTTTATTTTTTTCCATAGCGCATGAGATGGAACTTATCTTCGTTATGTAACACCCATGACCTCCCCCCTCCTAGAGTTCACAACCAGGGAAGCCTTCTCCAAGAGGTCAGCCCAGATGACCTCTGGATTATCTTGTCTGTTGATTAAAAATTCCTGGGTTAGTCTTAGTCAGCTAGCTTCAAGTATGTAATATTTCATGATACTCTTGTCAAACATTGCAATGGAATTAGACCCCAGATTCTTATGTGTAAACATCCATGGATCTCCCCCTTTTAGCCAGGTCAGAGATCAGTCACACACGTAATTAATAATTCCTCTCTTGAGGAGTGTATGGTGAATGTGTCACAAGCTTAATGGAAAAATTATGACATGGCAACCTATCTTATTTCCATGGATAAATTACCTGAAATCCTTACACTGTATCCACATTTCGCTTCCAGTAGATGAACGACATATGAGATTCAGAAAAAAGTAGTGTATTGTGAGGACTAATAATAAACAGAAGCTCCCCTATGACTCTGTAATATCCCTATTGGTAAAACTATTATGTATTAGCAATAAGACCTACCATTTTTGTATGATGACTTACTGTAAATATATAGTTCTTGAAATAGCACTTTCTCTATAACTAGCTGACATTGTAACTATAAGGTGTGAAGGATAGATGAAATTGTTTATGTAAGAATCTAAGATGCGGTCTGATAAAGACCTTTTGTGCCCTCTGTAATGCTTTTGCGCTACCGCTTACAGGATGAGTATGGGGTGCACAATAAACTAGCCGCCTTCGGCGGCAACAATCAAATCTAGTAATCATATAGAGACATACACAACTTACCTTGAGGTTACCTTGAGGTGCTTCCAGGGCTTAGCGTCCCCGCGGCCCGGTCGTCGACTAGGCCTCCTGGTTGCTGGACTGATCAACCAGGCTGTTGGACGCGGCTGCTCGCAGCCGTAATAGACTAATAATTTACTAGAGATATTTTCATATCGGACGGCCAAGGGAAATATTCTCTTTTAAATATTGCAACTCTGTGTTGGTGTATTTGGAAATGTTTGTATATAGTGACTGAATTATATGTATTAGAGGGAGCGAGGGTGCAGAGTCAGGTAGAGACCATGGCCAGGGTTCATCAAGCATTTACGCAACCACTTACGAAACCTGTACATCTTTCCTCAATCATGGTGGCTTTGTTTACATTTACTAAACAGCTTGTGAACTGTTTATATATATATATATATATATATATATATATATATATATATATATATATATATATACTGAACTGTCAATATATAAGACAAAAATTTACAATTTATATCACAGAGATGGGATGATAAAAAGACATTAGAAGTAGAACCAATATAAACTAATAACCTTAGCATTATACATCAACAAATCCTAGCCGTATTGCTGATCAAAATCACTCCAAACACAGCTCATATTACATACACCCCACTGCAATATAACTCGAAATGGCGGCTAGTATAAGCCATCTCTTTGACAGTAGTTTCTTCATAATTGCCAATATATCCAACAGGGGGGTCTCCCTGCTCTCTCTGGTCAGCCTGTCGCCCTAAGGTTTCCTAGCGTCAAGAAAACCGTCAATTTAACGTCGTCTCTCCTAACCTACCACAGGGCCCAAAATAGAAAACGGGACAGTACGTCACTTTCGCCAGCCGCTTTCATTTTCTAGTACAGTACGATAACTTTTGGTCTTATGTAACGCATACGATCGAAAAGCGACGTTCTTTGTAGGACAGGTTGGTCTGACCACCAGATACCATCACTGTTGGGGGACTGATTGCTCTGGTGGCTAGTTGTTTTATTCTCTTCTCAGACCTGCTATACACAAGGGTGTGTGTGTGCGTGTGTGTGTGTGTGTGTGTGTGTGTGTGTGTGTGTGTGTGTGTGTGTGTGTGTGTGTGTGTGTGTGTGTGTGTGTGTGTGTGTCGCGATTCAGAGGAAATGCGTGCTGAATCTTGCGCACGCACCCAACCTCCGAAGAGCTGAATGAGGTCTTCGAACAGTGATTGTTATAGGTGTGTGTTTTCAGTAAACTATATTATATATATATATATATATATATATATATATATATATATATATATATATATATATATATATATATATATATATATATATATATAAGCTTTGTTGGCCGACCAGATGGAATCACACTGCGCCCTTGGAAAAATGGCAGACAATTGACGTTAGACTACAAGTGCGTATCCACCCTGGCAGCCACATACATCAACCTCTCTGTCGGCCAAGCAGGAGCCGCGGCGACACACACAGAAAGAAACAAGTCAACCAAATGCAGGGGAAATAGCTCACCGGTACAACTTCGTTCCAATAGGATCTGAGATCCTTGGTCCACGGAGAGTGCAACGAGGTTTCTTAAGGATCTTGGTTCGGATGAGTTCGAAGAAATCTGCAGCCTCTAGGAAACAAATTCCATCTTAAACTGCCCAGGATAAGCGCCGGGAAGCGAAAGATTCGAATTAGGCAAAACTAACTTAAAAATTTTACAAATCTCCATCTTATTGGCTTCATGCACAGAATACCCCCGTTTAAAAGCAGAGGTGCAACAGGTACTCTGAGAGAGAACTTTATCAACATCAGAGGCCCGAGACTGTTCAACACGCTTCCATTACACATAAGGGACATAACTGGCAAACCCCTCACAGTGTTCAAGAGAGAACTGGATAAGAACCTCCAAAGGATACCTGATCAACCAGGCTGTGACTCATACGTCAGGCTGCGAGCAGCCGCGTCCAACAGCCTGGTTGATCAATCCAGCAACCAGGATGTCTGGTCGACGACCGGGCCGCGGGGACGCTAAGCCCCGGAAGCACCTCAAGGTAACCTCAAGGTAAGGTAGCACCGTGAAATTTTCACCAAAATATTTTCAGAAATTGATTTTAGACAAAGTTTTTTAAAAAGAAGAACGTTTTGTTGATAAGGAGAACAGCTCCTATTAACTGGAAGTGATGGATTATGCAGTAATAATGAGATGCAAGCACCTGTCCGACGCTCTAAGAAGAATACTAGTAAGAAGTGTCCACAAAG
This sequence comes from Procambarus virginalis, assembly GCA_020271785.1. NCBI lineage: Eukaryota > Metazoa > Arthropoda > Malacostraca > Decapoda > Cambaridae > Procambarus > Procambarus virginalis. The sequence continues at coordinate 59,732 of WNGS01169113.1, forward strand.
TGGATATACAGCTGGTGCCTTTATAACATTGCTCAGTAATACATAACAATACAAATAATAATATGTTATTATGCTCTATTTTGTTATATAACATATAAATACATTACCAAATGTTAATTTCTGTTACTTTCATCAATGTCCAATTTTTTTTTATTTTTTTTTTTCTCCTTTGTTTATTATCTGATTTTGTTGTAACCTTCACATCCTGGACAGAGCATACTAAGCTATGTGAAGGTAGAATAAAATTGGTCAAGAAATAACTCGCAGAACTTGAGACTGAATTTTTTTTTTTTGTCGATTTTTTCACAGATTTCAAACTCTATTTTCAATGTCTCATTAAGTTGTTTTGATGATTAGGAACCAGTTTAGGGTTTTTCACTTATATGAAGTATTCCCTAAATATATCCCCTAAATCATTATAATTATTATAATTATCCCTATATTTAGTTTTTCGGGGGTTATTTTTCTTGATTTCACTTCAATACATATTGACCCACAATTTTCACATACCTGCTTGATACCTGGTTGATGGGGTTCTGGGAGTAGTACTCCCCAAGCCCGGCCCGAGGCCAGACTTGACTACTGAGAGCTTGGTCCACCAGGCTGTTGGTTGGAGCGGCCCGCAGGCCCACATATCCACCACAGCCCGGTTGATACAGCACTTCTTTTAGAAAACAATTTAGTTTTCTCTTGAAGATGTCCACGGTTGTTCCGGCAATATTTCTTATGCTCGCTGGTAGGATGTTGAACAACCGCGGACCTCTGATGTTTATACAGTGTTCTCTGATTGTGCCTATGGCACCTCTGCTCTTCACTGGTTCTATTCTGCATTTTCTTCCATATCGTTCACTCCAGTACGCTGTTATTTTACTGTGTAGATTTGGGACCTGGCCCTCCAGTATTTTTCACGAGTATATTATTTGATATCTCTCTCGTCTCCTTTCTAGTGAGTACATTTGGAGAGCTTTGGGACGATCCCAATAATTTAGGTGCTTTATCTCGTCTATGCGTGCCGTATATGTTCTCTGTATTACCTCTATTTCAGCAATTTCTCCTGCTCTGAAGTAGGAAATGAGTACTGAGCAGTACTCAAGACGGGACAACACAAGTGATTTGAATAGTACAACCATTGTGATGGGATCCCTGGATTTGAAAGTTCTCGTAACCCATCCTATAATTTTTCTGGTTGACGCAATATTTGCTTGGTTATGCTCCCTAAACGTTAGGTCGTCAGACATTGTTATTCTCAAAGCCTTGACATGCTGTTTTCGTACTATTGGCAGATTTGATTGTGTTTTGTGTTTGATTCAATTCCTCTGAGAATTTTGTAGGTAGTGATCATGTCTCCCCTTACTCTTCTGTCTTCTAGTGCCGTGAGGTGCATTTCTCGCAGCGTTTCTTCCTAACTCATGCCTCTTAGTTCTGAGACTAGCCTAGTGGCATATCTCTGAACTTTTTCAATCTTCGCCTTGTGCTTGACATGGTACGGGGCTCCATGCTGGGGCCGCATACTCCAGGATTGGTCTTACATATGTGGTATACAAGGTTCTGAATGATTCCTTACATAGGTTCCTGAAGGCAGTTCTGATGTTAGCCAGCCTCGCATACGCCGCAGATGTTATTCTTTTGATGTGGGCTTCAGGAGACAGGTTTGGTGTGATATCAACTCCTAGATCCTTCTCTCTGTCCGTTTCATGAAGGACTTCATCTCTCATTCTGTATCCTGTGTCTGGCCTCCTGTTTCCACTGCCTAGTTTAATTACCTTACATTTACTCGGATAGAACTTTAGTAGCCATTTGTTGGACCATTCATGCAGTCTATCTAGGTCATCTTGTAGCCTCATACTGTCTTCCTCTGTCTTAATCCTCCTCAAAATTTTTGCATCATCAGCAAACAATGAGAGGAATGATTCTGTGATATTGTCATAGTGGTTGAGTAACTGTGACAGATAGGATCTTCCCGCTTTAAATCCATGTTGTTCTGGGTTGTGTAGTTCGTTATTTTCCATAAAACTAGAAATTTGATTCCTAATTCCTCTTTCAAAAACTTTTATTATGGGTGATGTTAGTGCAACTGGTCTATAATTTTTTGCCAAAGCTTATTCGCGTACAAATGACAATGTTTATTAAAACATACAAGTAAATTCATGAAGTAGAACTGCTTTATTCATTGTCGATAACTTCAACTTCAATTATATCTATAACTAGAATTTCAACTTCAGTATCCAAAAATCTAGTTTTTGACGGATTCTCTCCATTTTTACATATAGTGTGCACAGCTGTCTGTTCTACAATCCCTAAAGAATTTATTTTTCATACACCTTAAACGTTTGGAGTTAAAAAAAATGTGTTGTCTAAATTTGCACATATTTCAAATGCCATATTGACGATTTTTTTTACAGCAAACTATACTGAAAACCTATATTCTAAACATATGCAAATGAAGATCATATGCTATTCTGAGAGAATAATAACACCAAATGAAAACTTGGTGATATTTTTTGCAGCTGATTTCAAAACCTAAAGTTTTGAAATCAGCAACTCAATCAAAATCTAAATATTCAATTTTATAATTATTTTTGATTTTCTTGTTTTTCAAGTTACGTTGGTATCCTTTAGACAAAGTTGGAGCATTTGCGTAGGAGATTATGCACAAAACATTTGAAAGCGTTTCAGCAAATTTAAAAAACTGAGCTCTTGTCCGACCTCATATGAAGTTTTGCGCAACTTAAGGGTTATTGTTCACTTTTTGTAAACAATCAGATATGTAACTTTATAATCTTGTATAATAAAGTACACAAACAAATGGTGGAAGAAGTGAACACTCATAAGTATTCACAGTTAAATGGCAAGTTTTTCTCCGAATGCTCTGTGCTCCCCTGTGTGTGTCAGGGCACCTGACAGCTGAGTGGACAGCGCATCGGATTCGTAGTCCTGAGGTTCTGGGTTCGATCCCCGGTGGAGGTGGAGATAAATTGAGCAAAATGTTTCTTTCACCCTGATGTACTTGTTCACCTTGCAGTACGTAGGTACCTGGAGTTAGCTGCTACGGGCTGCTTCCTGGGGGGGGGGGGNCCGTTAGTATTTCATACGTCTCTATCATGTCTCATCTTTTTTCTAACGACTTAAAAAGTCCAGCGCTTTCAGTTCTTCTTTACACCTAATCGCTCGTAATTCGGGTTAGAGCCTCGTTGTAAAATCTGTACATTTTCAACCTTTTATGTGTTTTTTTTTTTTATTGGGAGCTCCACCGTGGGGCTGCATACTCTAAGACTGGTCTCTCGTTCGTGTACGGTGATCTGAATCCAAGAGTACCATTACCAATATTTTGAACAATACCGATATCTAAATATTTTGTTAGTGAATAACAACCTGATTGACCAGGCCACCAACCAGGAGGCTCGGTCGGCTAGAGACAGAGCCGCAGGGACATTGATCCTCGGAGCCACCTCAGAGTAACCTCAAGGTATACTAAAGCTTGTGGCGCTGCTTAAAACACCCAGGATGCCACATTGTGTAGTCTCCCTGCAAGCTTGGTGTAGCAAGATGATGATATCACCTCCAGCCACAGCCTCCTTGCAACACTGCACGACACACCTGTCCTGGGGTACCTGGTATGGGAACCATATAATGGGGGTATGGGAACCATATAATGGGGGTATGGGACCGATAATGATACTCTTCAAGACGCTAGTGCTCTCTAGAGTGGAGTACTGCTGCACAATGACACCCCCTTTCACTGCTGGTGAAATTGCTGACCTGGAGAGCGTGCAGAGATCCTTTACTGCTAGAATCCACTCAGTAAAACATCTAAACTATTGGGACCGACTAAAGAGCCTAAATCTGTATTCTCTTGAGCGCAGGCGGGAGAGATACATAATAACACCACATGAGACCAGGAGGCATGGCAGGATGTGCAGAATACCCCAGTTGAAGAGCAGAGGTGCAACAGGTACTCTGAGCAACCTGTCATCTTAAAAATAACGTCGCTTTTGGCCGTTTACCCGTATGGTCGAAAGTGGACGTAATTTGAAAATGAAAATAAATTTGGATTATTTTTTTAACAACAGTAAGTTAAGGGTCCTCTGGTATGTTAGGTGGGCAGGAAAGTTTCAAAACGTTATGAAAAACGTTAATTGAAAGTTTCCTCTCCTAACCTTACCGAGTAGGCCGGCCGACTCAAACAGAAAACGGAACAGTACGTCACTTTTGTGAGTCGATTTCATGTCAAATTACATCCACTTTTGGCCATAGCATACGAGCGAAAACCGACGTTATTTTTGAGAGGACGGGTTGCTCTGAGAGAGAACTCTATCAACATCAGAGGCCCGAGACTGTTCAACACGCTTCCACTACACATAAGGGACATAACTGGCCCGACCGACCAGTGTTCGACCCCTCACAGTGTTCAAGAGGGAACTGGACCAGCACCTCCAAAAGATACCTTTGCAAAAGCATTTGCAAAGATGTATATTGCATCTGCGTTTTGCTTGTCTTCCATGGCACCTAAAGCCATGTCACAGAATTTACTATTTGAGCCTGCATAATCGAGCTATTAGCTCTTAGACCCCGCCTTTCCAACCAATTAACTTTTCCTTTATTATATCTATTACATATATTTCTATGTAACACACCCACACATCCCACAACTGAGTACTCGACTGAGAGTGTTTAGAAGTAGTAGTAAAATGATTAAGTAGCTCAGAGCTACAGGATGAGGACCTGCGTCCACCGGTCCTGTCATGGGTGAATCCTGTCATGGGTGAATCCTGTCATGGGTTGATCCTGTCATGGGTGGATCACGCCATGGGTGGATCCTGTCATGGGTGGATCACGCCATGGGTGGATCCTGTCATGGATAGATCACGCCATGGGTGGATCCTGTCATGGGTGGATCACGCCATGGGTGGATCCTGTCATGGATAGATCACGCCATGGGTGGATCCTGTCATGGATAGATCACGCCATGGGTGGATCCTGTCATGGATAGATCACGCCATGGGTGGATCCTGTCATGGGTGGATCACGCCATGGGTGGATCCTGTCATGGGTAGATCACGCCATGGGTAGATCACGCCATGGGTGGATCACGCCATGGGTGGATCACGCCATGGGTGGATCCTGTCATGGGTGGATCACGCCATGGGTGGATCCTGTCATGGGTAGATCACGCCATGGGTGGATCCTGTCATGGGTAGATCACGCCATGGGTGGATCCTGTCATGGGTAGATCACGCCATGGGTGGATCCTGTCATGGGTGGATCACGCCATGGGTGAATCCTGTCATGGGTGGATCACGCCATGGGTGGATCACGCCATGGGTGGATCACGCCATGGGTGGATCACGCCATGGGTGGATCACGCCATGGGTGGATCCTGTCATGGATAGATCACGCCATGGGTGAATCCTGTCATGGGTGAATCCTGTCATGGGTGAATCCTGTCATGGGTTGATCCTGTCATGGGTGGATCACGCCATGGGTGGATCCTGTCATGGGTAGATCACGCCATGGGTAGATCACGCCATGGGTGGATCACGCCATGGGTGGATCCTGTCATGGGTAGATCACGCCATGGGTGGATCCTGTCATGGGTAGATCACGCCATGGGTGGATCACGCCATGGGTGGATCCTGTCATGGGTGGATCACGCCATGGGTGGATCCTGTCATGGGTAGATCACGCCATGGGTGGATCCTGTCATGGGTAGATCACGCCATGGGTGGATCCTGTCATGGGTAGATCACGCCATGGGTGGATCCTGTCATGGGTGGATCACGCCATGGGTGAATCCTGTCATGGGTGGATCACGCCATGGGTGGATCACGCCATGGGTGGATCACGCCATGGGTGGATCACGCCATGGGTGGATCACGCCATGGGTGGATCACGCCATGGGTGGATCACGCCATGGGTGGATCCTGTCATGGGTGGATCACGCCATGGGTAGATCACGCCATGGGTGGATCCTGTCATGGGTGGATCACGCCATGGGTGGATCCTGTCATGGGTAGATCACGCCATGGGTGGATCCTGTCATGGGTAGATCACGCCATGGGTGGATCCTGTCATGGGTAGATCACGCCATGGGTGGATCCTGTCATGGGTGGATCACGCCATGGGTGAATCCTGTCATGGGTGGATCACGCCATGGGTGGATCACGCCATGGGTGGATCACGCCATGGGTGGATCACGCCATGGGTGGATCACGCCATGGGTGGATCACGCCATGGGTGGATCCTGTCATGGGTGGATCACGCCATGGGTGAATCCTGTCATGGGTGGATCACGCCATGGGTGGATCACGCCATGGGTGGATCACGCCATGGGTGGATCACGCCATGGGTGGATCACGCCATGGGTGGATCACGCCATGGGTGGATCCTGTCATGGGTAGATCACGCCATGGGTGGATCCTGTCATGGGTAGATCACGCCATGGGTGGATCCTGTCATGGGTAGATCACGCCATGGGTAGATCACGCCATGGGTAGATCACGCCATGGGTGGATCCTGTCATGGGTAGATCACGCCATGGGTAGATCACGCCATGGGTAGATCACGCCATGGGTAGATCACGCCATGGGTAGATCACGCCATGGGTAGATCACGCCATGGGTGGATCACGCCATGGGTGGATCCTGTCATGGGTAGATCACGCCATGGGTGGATCACGCCATGAATGAAATCCCCCCTTAAACCTGCCCTTGGATACCACTGACTTCCCAGCGTCTTCCCACAATCCCCCTAACCTAACCTAACCCATCGCACTCTGTACGGTATCCACCAATCCCTTATAATCGCGACGTATTTGTTAAAATGAAAGCATCATAATATTAACGTTGATATGCCTCGGCCTCGGTAAGTTAGGTGGGTTGCTTGGGTTCGTACGTTCTTGGTTAGGGGAAACAGTTGTATTTTTGACGGAGTGTTGAGTGAAGAGAAAGGGGGCGGGTGGGCACTTATCGCTGGCCAGTTAAACACGGAGATTACGTCACTGTCTCTTGTGGTAAGTGACGTCCTGACTTGAGCCTCCTGTGTACTGCCCTTAACTCCACACTTACCATATGTGTGTGTGTGAGCCTTACACTTACCATATGTGTGTGAGCCTCACACTTACCATATATATATGTGAGCCTCAGACTTACCATATGTGTGTGTGTGGGCCTCAGACTTACCATACCATATATAAATATTATATATATATATATATATTATATATATATATATATAATATTATATATATATGAGCCTAAGAATTACCATGTATATATGTGAGTTTCAGACTTATCATATATATAATATATATATATATATATATATATATATATATATATATATATATATATATATATATGTGTGTGTGTTGGTGTGTGTGTGTGTCTGTGTGTGAGCCTCAGACTTACCATATATGTGTTAGCCTCAGTCTTGTGATATATGCCTCAGACTTAGGATATACAAAGGATCCCAGACTTAAGATTTCCCCACCAGGCCTCTCCCCCCCCCATTCGCCCCTCCGTAAGAAATACGACTGTTTAGTCTCACCAGAAACGTCCGAAACCATTCAATGCACCTAACCTATCGAAGCCTAGGTGTAGAAAACGGTGCTTTAATTTTGACTAATGCACCGCATTTTTAACGAATGGGACGGTACCGTACAAATGCGACGCATTTGGTGAGAGAAACCGGGCCGACCCTGAGACCCGGCTGTGGTGGACTCACGCCACAAGATTGTGGGTTTGTGTTTTCTTAATTGTTAAGTGAAGGCAGTGATTGTGATGGCGTGAGTGACGCCTCTCAGTGGTGGCAACTGTTCATTGATGCTCACACTGTCCCTCACGACACTAACAGAGAAAGATCTGGGCGGGAGTTGGTATCACGCCAAACCTGTCTCCTGAAGCTCACATCAGAGAAATAACATCTGCGGCGTATGCGAGGCTGGCTAACACCAGAACTGCCTTCAGAAACCTGTGTAAGGAATCTTTCACAATCTTGTATACACGTATGTAAGAATCGTCGAGTATGCGGCCCCAACATGGAACCCGTACCTTGTCAAGCACAAGACGAAGCTGGAAAAAGTTCAGAGGTATGCCACTAGGCAGGTCCCAGAACTAAGAAGCATGAGTTACGAGGAAAGGTTGAGTGAACTGCTCCTCACGTCGCTGGAAGACAGGAGCGCTCGGGGAGACATGATCAACATACAAAATTCTCACGGGAACTGATAGGGTAGACAAGGATGGATTATTTAACACGCGGGGTACACGCACAGGGACACAGTACCCAAATGAGCCACAGGGACATTAGAAAGAACTTTTTCAGTGTCAGAGTAGTTAGTAAATGGAATGCATTAGTCAGTGATGTGGTGGAGGCTGACTCCATACACAGTTCCAAGTGTAGATATGATAGAGCCCAGTAGGCTCAGGAACCTGTACACCAGTTGATTGACAGTTGAGAGGCGGGACCAAAGAGCCGAAGCTCAACTCCCGCAAGCACAACTAGGTGAGCACACTGGTGAATGTCACTGGTGCTCACACAAGAGTGAACATCTGCCCAAGTCCTTGTGCTCCACGGTCCCACCGCCTCACATTTCTTACACTATCTACCAATCCGTTAAAAAATATGACTGTATAAGTCAGAATGAAAGCACTGTGATATTTATGTTTTATATACAACGGCCTCGATAGGTTAGGTGGGTTGGTTGGGTTAGTTCGTTTCTGGTTAGGCAAAACAGTTCTGTTTTTACGGAGTGGTGACTGTGCTGGAGGTCCGTGTACCTGGATTTTACCTGCTTGATGGGGTTCTGGGAGTTCTTCTACTCCCCAAGCCCTGCCCGAGGCCAGGCTTGACTTGAGAGTTTGGTCCACCAGGCTGTTGCTTGAAGCGGCCCGCAGGCCCACATACCCACCACAGCCCGGTTGGTCCAGCACTCCTTGGAGAAAGCGAAAACTATCTAGTTTTCTCTTGAAGATGTCCACGGTTGTACCGGCAATAATTCTTTTACTTGCTGGGAGGATGTTGAACAACCGCGGACCTCTGATGTTTATACAGTGTTCTGTGATTGTGCCTATGGCACCTTTGCTCTTCACTGGTTCAGTCGGCTCTATACCTGACAGCTTCACCCTAACACTGTTGATAGCTCCCCTCCCTAATGACTGATAATGGTCTCGGACACTCCAGTGATCAACGGCAGCTGTCCCATGATGGTGGTAAGGTGGTAGAGAGGCACGGAGCCAGCGTGGCCACCACAACCGAGGGCCAGTGGTGGCACTGGTACTTTCCTATCACTGACTACCGGGAAGTGAGGTCTAGCTCCTTATGCCCCGCTCAACACTCTTGCTGTACCTGTTGCCTAATATTTGAATTATTCTGACTTTCGAATTCTTTACCGAATATGGCTTCACAGATGTGGCTGGTGGAGGGTACCACAATTTCTTCTTTTAGTGCATTCCGCGGAAGTCCGACAACCAGGTTGACCAGACGACCAGCCGGGAGGCCTGGTCGGAGACCGGGCCGCGGGGCCTTTAACCCCCGGGACCTCCACAAGGTAGACACAAGGTAGAGTTACACAAGTAGACCAGCCGTCCAGGATAAGAGTATTTCCTTGCATTCTTTCGATTCATTTGTTTTTCCACTTTCCCCTTTCCTCATACCAGACATAAAGAAGGATACACAATACCGTATCATCACTTGCAGGTGACGACAACACGACGTTTAACGAAGACAAGTTCCAGCTGCTACGAAAGAAACGAAAATATCAAAACTGAGAGCACTTTGGTTAACGAATATAAAGAAAACCCTGACCTGAGTGGACAGCGTTCGGGATTAGTAGTCCTGAGGATAGGAGTTCGAGCCCCGGTGGAGGCAAAAACAAATGGGCAGAGTTTCTTTCACCCTGATGCTCCTGTTCACCTAATAGTAAATAGGTACCTGGACAGCTGCTACGCGCTGCTTCCTGGGGGTTGTGTAACAAAAACGAGGTTTAGTCGAGGACCGGGCCGCGGGGTCGCTAAGCCCCGAAATCATCTCAAGATAATCTCACTGTAGCTTTCTTCTTCAAGAATAAGAAGAGAACATATGTGGCTTATAAGAGGCTTATGTGGCTTATAAATAAGAGAATCCACTGTGGCTTGTTAAGGAACAACAGGAGGACCCACTGTGGCTTGTTAAGGAACAACAAGAGGACCCACTGTGGCTTGTTAAGGAACAACAAGAGGACCCACTGTGGCTTGTTAAGGAACAACAAGAGGACCCACTGTGGCTTGTTAAGGAACAACAAGAGGGACCACTGTGGCTTGTTAAGCAACAACAAGAGGACCCACTGTGGCTTGTTAAGGAACAACAAGAGGGACCCTCTGTGGCTTGTTAAGGAACAACAAGAGGACCCACTGTGGCTTGTTAAGCAACAACAAGAGGACCCTCTGTGGCTTGTTAAGGAACAACAAGAGGACCCACTGTGGCTTGTTAAGCAACAACAAGAGGACCCTCTGTGGCTTGTTAAGCAACAACAAGAGGACCCACTGTGGCTTGTTAAGCAACAACAAGAGGACCCTCTGTGGCTTGTTAAGGAACAACAAGAGGACCCACTGTGGCTTGTTAAGCAACAACAAGAGGACCCTCTGTGGCTTGTTAAGCAACAACAAGAGGACCCACTGTGGCTTGTTAAGCAACAACAAGAGGACCCTCTGTGGCTTGTTAAGCAACAACAAGAGGGACCACTGTGGCTTGTTAAGGAACAACAAGAGGACCCACTGTGGCTTGTTAAGCAACAACAAGAGGACCCTCTGTGGCTTGTTAAGGAACAACAAGAGGACCCACTGTGGCTTGTTAAGGAACAACAAGAGGGACCACTGTGGCTTGTTAAGGAACAACAAGAGGACCCACTGTGGCTTGTTAAGGAACAACAAGAGGACCCACTGTGGCTTGTTAAGGAACAACATGAGGACCCACTGTGGCTTGTTAAGGAACAACAAGAGGACCCTCTGTGGCTTGTTAAGGAACAACAAGAGGACCCACTGTGGCTTGTTAAGGAACAACAAGAGGACCCACTGTGGCTTGTTAAGGAACAACATGAGGACCCACTGTGGCTTGTTAAGGAACAACAAGAGGACCCTCTGTGGCTTGTTAAGGAACAACAAGAGGACCCTCTGTGGCTTGTTAAGGAACAACAAGAGGGACCACTGTGGCTTGTTAAGGAACAACAAGAGGACCCACTGTGGCTTGTTAAGGAACAACAAGAGGGACCACTGTGGCTTGTTAAGGAACAACAAGAGGGACCCACTGTGGCTTGTTAAGGAACAACAAGAGGACCCACTGTGGCTTGTTAAGGAACAACAAGAGGGACCACTGTGGCTTGTTAAGGAACAACAAGAGGGACCACTGTGGCTTGTTAAGGAACAACAAGAGGGACCACTGTGACTTGTTAAGGAACAACAAGAGGGACCCACTGTGGCTTGTTAAGGAACAACAAGAGGGACCACTGTGGCTTGTTAAGCAACAACAAGAGGACCCTCTGTGGCTTGTTAAGGAACAACAAGAGGACCCTCTGTGGCTTGTTAAGGAACAACAAGAGGACCCTCTGTGGCTTGTTAAGCAACAACAAGAGGACCCTCTGTGGCTTGTTAAGCAACAACAAGAGGACCCTCTGTGGCTTGTTAAGCAACAACAAGAGGACCCTCTGTGGCTTGTTAAGGAACAACAAGAGGACCCACTGTGGCTTGTTAAGGAACAACAAGAGGACCCACTGTGGCTTGTTAAGGAACAACAAGAGGACCCTCTGTGGCTTGTTAAGCAACAACAAGAGGACCCACTGTGGCTTGTTAAGGAACAACAAGAGGACCCACTGTGGCTTGTTAAGGAACAACAAGAGGACCCTCTGTGGCTTGTTAAGGAACAACATTAATTAAAGTGGAATTCGGGAGTGCGGAAGTGCGCTGCTCTTCAGTTGACTAGAGTCAATATTACCTCAGGACTCCTGGATCCGGCTCCTCACATATGTTTGGGTGGATACATATGTTTGGGTGGATACATATGTTTGGGTGATATTTATGTTGGGTGGATACATATGTTTGGGTGGTGGATACATACATATGTTTGGGTGGATACATGTTTGGTGGATACATATGTTTGGGTGGATACATATTTTGGGTGGATACATATGTTTGGGTGATACATATGTTTTGGTGGATACATATGTGGGTGATACATATGTTTGGGTGGATACATATGTGTGGGTGATACATATGTTTGGGTGGATACATATGTTTGGGTGATACATTATGTTGGGTGGATACATATGTTTGGGTGATACATATGTTTGGTGGGATACATATGTTGGGTGATACATATGTTTGGGTGGATACATATGTTTGGGTGATACATATGTTGGGTGGATACATATGTTGGGTGATACATATGTTTGGGTGGATACATATGTTTGGGTGATACATATGTTTGGGTGGATACATATGTTTGGGTGATACATATGTTTGGGTGGATAATATGTTTGGGTGATACATATGTTTGGGGGGATACATATGTTTGGGTGGATACATATGTTGGGTGATACATTGTTTGGGTGGATACATATGTTTGGGTGATACATATGTTTGGGGGATACATAGTTTGGGTGATACATATGTTTGGGTGGATACATATGTTTGGGTGATACATATGTTTGGGTGGATACATATGTTTGGGTGTGATACATATGTTTGGGTGGATACATATGTTTGGGTGATACATTGTGGGTGGATACATATGTTGGGTGATACATATGTTTGGGTGGATACATATGTTGGTGTGATACATATGTTTGGGTGGATACATAGTTTGGGGGGATACATATGTTTGGGTGATACATATGTTTGGGTGGATACATATGTTTGGTGTGATACATATGTTTGGGTGGATACATATGTTTGGGTGATACATATGTTTGGGTGGATACATATGTTGGGTGGATACATATGTTTGGGTGGATACTTATGTTTGGGTGGATACTTATGTTTGGGTGATACATATGTTTACCTGCTTGATGGGGTTCTGGGAGTTCTTCTACTCCCCAAGCCCGGAGCGAGGCCAGGCTTGACTTGTGAGAGTTTGGTCCACCAGGCTGTTGCTTGGAGCGGCCCGCAGGCCCACATACCCACCACAGCCCGGTTGGTCCGGCACTCCTTGAAGAAAACTATGTAGTTTCCTCTTGAAGATGTCCACGGTTGTTCCTGCAATATTTCTTATACTCGCTGGGAGGACGTTGAACAACCGCGGACCTCTGATGTTTATACAGTGTTCTCTGATTGTGCCTATGGCACCTCTGCTCTTCACTGGTTCTATTCTCCATTTTCTTCCATATCGTTCACTCCAGTACGTTGTTATTTTACTGTGTAGATTTGACCCTCCAGTATTTTCCACGTGAATATTATTTGATGTCTCTCTCGTCTTCTTTCTAGTGAGTACATTTGGAGAGCTTTGAGACGATCCCAATAATTCAGGTGCTTTATCGCGTCTATGTATGCCGTATAAGTTCTCTGTACTCCCTCTATGTCTGCAATCTCCTGCTTGAAGGGGGAAGTGAGTTCTGCTCAGTCTGTGTACTTAGCAGCTCTGTCTAATGTACTTAGTAGCTCTCTAATGCTGTGTACTTAGTAGCTCTCTAACCCTGTCTATGTACTTAGTAGCTCTCTAACCCTGTCTATGTACTTAGTAGCTCTCTAACCGTCTGTGTACTTAGCAGCTCTCTAACCCTGTGTAAGACAGATAACAATGTGTATATACAGGTCAGCACTGTGTAAATATATGACTACGGCGGAGACTGTGGTAAAGAACAAAAAGGGCTTATGTCACCAGCCGAGTACCGCCGAGTCTTCACTGTGTGTGGGCAAAGTTCATGTGAAAATAATTGTCAAGGACTTCCACTTTCACGTTGTTCGTCGGGTTAAGGACTCTATTGTTCCTTCAGGATTCCGCTCATAGCTCTGAGGAGCCTCTTTGTCTCACCCTTCTCTTGTAATGTAGATCCAATACTGGTAGTTTTATGTTTTTATTTGACATATTGGTTGATACAAAGAGTGCTTAAAGGTTACGGATCTCTTGAAGCTCCTTCGCTTCAGGACAGGAACGGAGGATGTAGCAGGCATTTTCTCTCTGGATCGCCACACTGAGGCGCTGAAACAAAAAACTGGCAGCTCTTGGGTCTCTGGTGACGTCAATGAGCTTGGAGCCCAATTCCTTGAGAAATCCCAAGGCACTCTTGCCCCAGGGGGCCATGCGTCTCAGACGCTATGGAAACAAAGAGGTATTGACCTTCCAGTCGCCTGTAATTGAGTGATTTTGCTGTTTCCCTGTGGTTGGCCGCCCCACCTGCTTGATCAGCTCCGAAGTGTACATAGGTGTCAGCCAGGATGGATACACATGTGTAGTCCCACACCAACAGTTTGCCCCTTTTCCAGGAGTATATAGTGATACCATCAGGGCGAAGTGCGGGGTCATTCGGGTGGTGGGCCCCTAGGATGCGAGGTTCTCTCTCCGCTGGGCACCGAGCTGAGACGAAGTTTCTCTTGATGAAGTCATTGACCTTGTTGTGTTTTGCATGCCTGCTCTTTGTGCTTCCGCAATGCAGCCCATGCAGTCCATATTGGTCTGCTTCCACCCTGTTGCAAATACACTTGTATTCAGTGTGAATTGGGGCACCAAGGCGGAGAGCCACTGCTACACGAAGGGATTCTGGATCTAGGCGCGTGCCCATTGCCGACATGGGTACTGCCAGGAGGAAGTCTCCTGTATGGGGGTTATGCGCTGCTCTGAGGTGAGCTTTCTCCTTGTCTGATGTTGCGGCTCTGAGCATGGCATCAGCAATTTTTTTATACTAGTGGGTGGTACCAGCTAGACTGCTTGTGTTGTTTGTTGGTTCTATGATGGGTGCTGGGGCTGCAAGAGCATCCCACTGATTTGAACATTCAGCAAAAGCAGGATCGTGTATTCCTGTTGAATCACTCAGGAATTCAGGTAGGATATCTCTTACGAGATCGTGCAATGCGTGGGAGGAAAGGAAGGCTGGTAGAGCAATCTGGGATGCTGTGCAGACACCAAGCCCGCCGAGTCTAACAGGGAGGGTTGCTTGCTCCCACTGAGAGTCATCCAATGGCAGGTTCAGGACTTTCACCAGCATGGACCTCAGAAGGGTATCATACACATTTAATTTAGGGCTGTTGTAGGATGGAGAACACCTCAGAAAGTAAGTCAACTTAGGGAGAGATAGGCATCTTATGAGAAGGAAGAGAGCATCATGGGCATCGATCTTGTCAATCCTGTCCAGCATTCTTCTTAGATCAGTGATTTTCATATGTAAAGCAATTATTTTGGATATTATCGTATCTTTTGAGAAGCTTTCTGTTCTTTTAAGTTTTTAGTATTGTCTACTGTAATCTCTTCAAGATTAATTTTGCTTTGTTGGGATACTTATTCATGCTTGAGCATTTCAGTGATTACCTTATTTACCTGGAGTATACTTGGGGCGGGCTCTGGGAGATCATCTACTACCAAGCCCGACCTTTGACAAACCAACCCGTCCTCTTAAAAAGAACGTCACTTTTGGCTCGTATGCGCACTATGGCCAAATTTGGACGTAATTTGAAATGAAATCGACTCACAAAAGTGACGTTCTGTTCCGTTTTCTATTTGAGTCGTCCGGCGTAAGCGCAGAGGTTATGAGAGGACACTTTAAATTAACGTTTTTCATAACGTTTTGAAACTTTATGAGAATTTCCTGCCCACCTAACCTATCAGAGGACCCTTAACTTACTGTTGTTGAAAAAAAAAATCCTAAATTTATTTTCATATTTTTTTCATTTTCAAATTACGTCCAAATTCGGCCATACGGGCAAACGGCCAAATGCGACGTTCTTTTTAAGAGGACAGGTTGGACAAACACCTCCGAATAATACCTTAGCAACCAGGCTGTGATTCATACGTCAGGCTGCGAGCAGCCGCGTCCAACATCCTGGTTGACCAGTCGACCAACTGGGGGGGCTGGTTGACCAGTCGACCAACCGGGGGGGCTGGTTGACCAGTCGACCAACCGGGGGGCTGGTTGACCAGTCGACCAACCTGGGGGGCTGGTTGACCAGTCGACCAACCGGGGGGGCTGGTTGACCAGTCGACCAACCTGGGGGGCTGGTTGACCAGTCGACCAACCGGGGGGGCTGGTTGACCAGTCGACCAACCGGGGGGGCTGGTTGACCAGTCGACCAACCTGGGGGGCTGGTTGACCAGTCGACCAACCTGGGGGGCTGGTTGACCAGTCGACCAACTGGGGGGGCTGGTTGACCAGTCGACCAACCGGGGGGGCTGGTTGACCAGTCGACCAACCTGGGGGGCTGGTTGACCAGTCGACCAACCGGGGGGGCTGGTTGACCAGTCGACCAACCAGGGGGGGCTGGTTGACCAGTCGACCAACCGGGGGGGCTGGTTGACCAGTCGACCAACCGGGGGGGCTGGTTGACCAGTCGACCAACCGGGGGGGCTGGTTGACCAGTCGACCAACCGGGGGGGCTGGTTGACCAGTCGACCAACCGGGGGGGCTGGTTGACCAGTCGACCAACTGGGGGGGCTGGTTGACCAGTCGACCAACCGGGGGGGCTGGTTGACCAGTCGACCAACTGGGGGGGCTGGTTGACCAGTCGACCAACCGGGGGGGCTGGTTGACCAGTCGACCAACTGGGGGGGCTGGTTGACCAGTCGACCAACCTGGGGGGCTGGTTGACCAGTCGACCAACCGGGGGGGCTGGTCGGAGACTGTGTAACACTTGTTTATATTAACCCCTTGATAATTCAAAAATAAAGTAAATAACACTTCCTACTGGTTGTACTTGGTAACACTTTGGAACAGAGTCCGAAGGAGGAGTGGGGGGGACAACCGAGCGTCAAGGACAGCCGCAAGAGGGGCAGAAGCCAGGGAGTGCACCCCAGCAAGGGCAGCAACCAAGAGGGAAGCGGGGGCCAAACAAACCTCCATAGAACAGGGAGCGCAACCACTTAAACGGGAGGGGATGTAGCGAGAGTGTCAGTGGTAGGGGGCGAGAAGGAAAGCGAAGCCTTCTTACCCGCCGGGGAGGAGGAAGGAGATGAACCAAGTTTTCGCTTCTGTCTCAGAGACAGGCGTCCCAGCAACAACATACTGGGCAACAGATTCAAGCGTCTCAACAGAAGCAGAACGAGAGCAAACAACACGATGGCCACTGGGAGAGTAATGGACATCAGCCCGCAGAGACAGACGGCGTGGAGAGCCAAGAGGCGGAGGAGAAGGATGGGAAGGAGGATCGGAGGGAGACGGGGAAGAAGACACAGGAGACAAGACAGACTTTGTAGAAAGAAGGGAAACCCCTTGAGGTGCTTCCGGGGCTTAGCATCCCCTTGGCCCGGTCGTCCACCAGGCCTCCTCATTGCTGGACTGGTCAATCAGGCTGTTGGACGCGGCTGCTCGCAGCCTGACGTACGAATCACAGCCTGGTTGATCAGGTATCCTTTGGGGGTGTTTATCCAGTTCTCTCTTGGACACTGAGGGGTCGGCTAGTTATGACCCTTATGTGTTGTGGAAGGGTGTTGAACAGTCTCGGGCCTCTGATGTTGATAGTTCTCTCTCAGAGTACCTGTTGCACCTCTGCTCTTCAACGGGGGTATTCTGCACATACTGCCATGCCTTCTGGTCTCATATTATGTTATTTCTGTGTGCATGTTTGGGACCAGCCCCTCTACTATTTTCCATGTGTAAATTATTATGTTTCTCTCCCGCCTGCGCTCAAAGGAATACAGATTTAAGCTCTTTGGTCGGTCCCAATAGTTTAGATATTTTACTGAGTGGATTCTAGCAGTAAAGGATCTCTGCACGCTCTCCAGGTCAGCAATTTCTCCAGCTTTGAAAGGGGCTGTCATTGTGCAGCAGTACTCCACTCTAGAGAGCACAAGCGTTTTGAAAAGTATCATCATCGGTATAGCATCTCTAGTGTGAAAAGTTCTTGTTATCCAATCTGTCATTTTTCTTGCAGTTGTGACGGCTACTTTATTGTATTCTTTAAAGGTAAGGTCTTCCGATACGAGTACACTCAGATCCTTTACATTGCCTTTTCATTCTGTTATGATTTGACAGAGATTTCCCTAGACAGAGAACCAAGAGGGGGACCCTTCGGGACAGAACTTAAAGGAACAGAGGAGGAGGTAGTGGGCGTGTCCGGGTCTAAGGTCTTGAAGCAGTTGTGAGACTGAGGAAGGTGGGAAGGACAAGGAGAGGAAGAGCGCCACATGTGAGCATAAGAGACGAAAGGTGGGAGAGGGCGAACTTGGCACCTCGCCTCAGGAAAAGACAAACGTTCCAGGTGCTTCAAGGTGAGGACGGCTGCCTCAAGTTTGTAATGTACACGCGCGCAGGAAAAGGTAGGGTGGGCCTCACCGCAATTGAGGCAGCGAGCCAGAGAAGAAGTGCACTCCGACTTAGAGTGACCTTCGTCCCCACACAAGGGACAGAGAGAGACAGTACTGGGGCATCGGAGGGCACCATGCCCAAACTTCCAGCACTTATTACAGAGCCGAGGAGAGGGAATGTACTCCTGGACGGAGCACCTGGAACCAGCAAGAATGACAGAGGGGGGAAGGGTCCTACCATCAAAGGTAATCATCACAACCCCAAAGGGGCTGACGGCGACGACCACGAGGGGGACGAGTAAACGTGTCTACCTGGAGGACAGAATGGTCCTGGGCTTCGAGGATATGTCGAATATCTTCGTGACAGTCCTGTAGATTCCAAACACCGGTTGCAACTTGGGCTGGGAGGAGAACAGTGCCAACACTGGCATTCAACCGAGCGTTCTTGGAGACCTGAACAGGGGTCTCGCCAAGGCAGGATAAGGCGACCAGGTGGGTGGCTGCAACCTGAGAAGGAACAGCAACGACACGTGTTCCGAGACGGGTGGGGTTGAAAGTAACAGAGGCATCTACTGAATCAACAAGGTGCCTATGGAGGGAGAAATCGTCAGGGTTTGTAGAATCCAGAGGGAAGAGATCAAAGTATTTCGCCCGCTTCTGCGAAACGGCGCTGAGAACCCCCAGAGAGAGGGGTTAAAAGGCGCAGTAGTCACTATGAGAGAGCCGTGTAGTTTTCTATCATGCATCCGTTGTACTCTCGCGTGGTGACCTGATGATGGTGACCTGATTTTGGAGACCTGATGATGGTCCAGTGTCTGCCCGTCGATGATGCCTGCATGTCCCCTGAGATCTTCTTGCAACAGCTCCGGGGTACTTCTGGTGACAGAGCGAGTCTACTGGTGACAGACTCCTCGTCAAGCTGCCTAACTGCTGGAAGGAGGTGGTGTGAAGAGCAGCGGCGAGTGACAACGGCCGGGAACGTGGCCGGTCACAGGTGAACGATGTTGGGAGAGATGTATACAAGCACATCTCTCACAACCGTTGCCGGAACAACCGTGGACATCTTCAAGAGAAAACTGGACTGTTTTCTAAGAGAAGTTCCGGACCAGCCGGGCTGTGGTGGGTATGTGGGCCTGCGGGCCGCTCCAAGCAACAGCCTGGTGGACCAAGCTCTCACAAGTCGAGCCTGACCTCGGGCCGGGCTTGGGGAGTAGAAGAACTCCCAGAACCCCTTCAAGCAGGTATCAAGCAGGTATTAACCAGCTGCTTGAAGCCGAAGGTCGACAAGTGACGGCAGCTACAAAGCACGAGTCGGACAGCAGGGTAGAGAGGGGGGACGTCAACGATGTCTTGCATAAGAAGTGAGCAGGCATAGGTGGTGAGGCGTGGCGGCAGGCCAGGTGGATCCCGACTTCAGCTCCTGGGACCCATCACTGTACAGGCGTTGCTTGTGTCACATTCTATTGAGCCGGTACGCCTTATCGCGCATGCCCTAATGTGCTTGACCTTGGGCCGATGGTGCGAAACGTGCATCCTATTGGCGAGTCAAGCACACTCAGTAAGGAGGTGCCGTTGGAACGTGACCGCCTCGTTGCTCATCTTGGTGGAATCAATAATGTGGCATCCCCCAAGGTCGAGGGGGAACTGGTAGGTGACTGCTGCTGGCATACCCGCTTGTTGACCTTGCGCCTCCACTTCCGGTGTGCCTGCACGGTGTGTCGATGCAGGCGGGTGGGCGCTTCTGATGACAACCCTCCCCCCCCTCTTAGCTCACACTCAGGGAAGCCTTCTCCAAGAGGTCAGCCCAGATGACCTCTTGAAGAAGGCTTTCCCGGGTGTAAGCTCGTGGGAGGGGGGGGGTCAATGGTGTTAGAACCGGGCCGTGGGGTCGTTGATCCCCGTAAGCTACACAAGGTAGCCACAAGGTAGGTGGGCTGTAGAGTAGTGTGCAGAGTTTTCTTTGCTTTTTACACAGGTAGTTAGAGAAGTTGACGACTTCTGGATACTGTTAAACAACTGAGAACCTTACCTTCCTGTAGCTCATGGTAAGCCTTACCTACCCTACTAGTTTTCCTTGGAACACGACCCATCAATTGGTCTACAACCAGATATTACGTTTCCGAAGGATGAACAGGTGCTAACAGGTAAGGACTGGTGCCTAGTCACTGCTCCCTGACTAGGGCTCGAACCCAGACGAGATCTCTCGCGAGGAGCAGGGAGAGTGTGCTTAGACTGAGCCACAAGTGTTGTTACGTATGCCATTGACCTAAAACCTGTACGGCAGTTAGATCTAAAACCTGTACATGATGACGCCACAGTGACGTCACGCACCTCGCCCACACCATATATTATATAAAACTAAATTTGATTTTCGTTAAATTAGGTTAGACTAGGATAGGTCAGGTTAGTTTATGTGTTGAGACAGTGTTGGGGAGAGTGTTGGGGACAGAGTTGGGGAGAGTGTTGGGGACAGTGTTACGACAGTGTTGGGGAGTGTGTTGGGGAGTGTTGGGGACAGTGTTGGGGAGAGTGTTGGCGAGAGTATTGAGGGACAGTGTTGTGACAGTGTTGAGACAGTGTTGAGGAGAGTGTTGGGGAGAGTGTTGGGGACAGTGTTGGGGACAGTGTTGGGGACAGTGTTGAGACAGTGTTGGGGACAGTGTTGGGGACAGTGTTGAGACAGTGTTGGGGACAGTGTTGGGGAGTGTTGAGACAGTGTTGGGGACAGTGTTGAGACAGTGTTGGGGAGAGTGTTGGGGAGAGTGTTGGGAACAGTGTTGGGGACAGTGTTGGGTAGTGTTGGGGACAGTGTTGAGAGTGTTGGGGACAGTGTTGGGGACAGTGTTGGGGACAGTGTTGAGACAGTGTTGGGGACAGTGTTGGGAGAGTGTTGAGACAGTGTTGGGGACAGTGTTGAGACAGTGTTGGGGACAGTGTTGGGGAGAGTGTTGAGACAGTGTTGGGGACAGTATTGAGACAGTGTTGGGGACAGTGCTGGGAGAATGTTGAGACAGTGTTGGGGACAGTGTTGGGACAGTGTTGAGACAGTGTTGGGGACAGTGTTGGGGACAGTGTTGAGACAGTGTTGGGGACAGTGTTGAGACAGTGTTGGGGACAGTGTTGAGACAGCGTTGGGGACAGTGTTGAGACAGTGTTGGGGACAGTGTTGGGGACAGTGTTGAGACAGTGTTGGGGACAGTGTTGGGGACAGTGTTGAGACAGTGTTGAGACAGTGTTGGGGACAGTGTTGGGGACAGTGTTGAGACAGTGTTGGGGACAGTGTTGGGGAGAGTGTTGAGACAGTGTTGGGGAGAGTGTTGGGACAGTGTTGGGGACAGTGTTGAGAGTGTTGGGGACAGTGTTGAGAGTGTTGGGGACAGTGTTGAGTGTTGGGGAGTGTTGGGGAGAGTGTTGGGGAGAGTGTTGGGGACAGTGTTGGGGAGAGTGTTAGGGACAGTGTTGGGGACAGTGTTGGGGAGAGTGTTGGGGAGAGTGTTGGGGAGAGTGTTGGGGACAGTGTTGAGAGTGTTGGGGACAGTGTTGAGACAGTGTTGGGGAGAGTGTTGAGACAGTGTTGGGGAGAGTTGGGGAGAGTGTTGGGGACAGTGTTGAGACAGTGTTGGGGACAGTGTTGGGGAGAGTGTTGGGGAGAGTGTTGGGGACAGTGTTGGGGACAGTGTTGTGACAGTGTTGGGGAGAGTGTTGAGGCAGTGTTGGGGAGTGTTGGGGAGAGTGTTGGGGACAGTGTTGAGGCAGTGTTGCGACAGTGTTGAGACAGTGTTGGGGAGTGTGTTGAGACAGTGTTGGGGAAGTGTTGTGACAGTGTTGGGGAGTGTTGGGGAGAGTGTTGAGACAGTGTTGGGGAGAGTGTTGGGGAGAGTGTTGAGACAGTGTTGGGGAGAGTGTCGGGGAGAGTGTTGTGACAGTGTTGGGGAGAGTGTTGGGGAGAGTGTTGTGACAGTGTTGGGGAGAGTGTTGGGGAGAGTGTTGAGACAGTGTTGGGGAGAGTGTTGAGACAGTGTTGGGGAGAGTGTTGGGGAGAGTGTTGGGGAGAGTGTTGAGACAGTGTTGGGGAGTGTGTGAGACAGTGTTGGGGAAGTGTTGTGACAGTGTTGGGGAGAGTGTTGGGGACAGTGTTGTGACAGTGTTGGGGAGAGTGCTGGGGAGAGTGTTGGGGAGAGTGTTGAGACAGTGTTGGGGAGAGTGTCGGGGAGAGTGTTGGGGAGAGTGTTGGGGACAGTGTTGCGACAGTGTTGAGACAGTGTTGGGGAGAGTGTTGGGGACAGTGTTGCGACAGTATTGTGACATTGTTGGGGAAGTGTTGGGGACAGTGTTGAGACAGTGTTGGGGAGAGTGTTGAGACAGTGTTGGGGAAGTGTTGGGACAGTGTTGAGACAGTGTTGGGGAGAGTGTGAGACAGTGTTGGGGAAGTGTTGGGGACAGTGTTGAGACAGTGTTGGGGAGAGTGTTGAGACAGTGTTGGGGAAGTGTTGTGACAGTGTTGGGGAGAGTGTTGGGGAAGTGTTGTGACATTGTTGGGGAGAGTGTTGAGACAGTGTTGGGGAGAGTGTTGAGACAGTGTTGGGGAAGTGTTGTGACAGAAACACAAATAGACAAGCCACAGCCTCGACACGAGTCCTTCACATTGGGATGACTTGCAAGTGTTTGCCAGCAAGGCAACTCAGGGAAGCCTTACGTGACTATACACACACACACGCACGCACGCACGCACACGCACGCACACACACAGGGTCGGCGCTAGGACTCATACTATTTATGGGTACAGAGAAATCTGTATTCTCTAGGCGCAGGCGGAGAGATACATAATAATCTACACGTGGACAATAGTAGAGGGCTGGTCCCAAACCTGCACACAGAAATAACACCACATGAGACCAGGAGGCATGGCAGGATGTGCAGAATACCCCCGTTGAAGATCAGAGGTGCAACTGGTACTCTGTGAGAGAACTCTATCA
>WNGS01169113.1:83146-107202 GCA_020271785.1 Procambarus virginalis
AGCAAAGTTACCAGACGGAATAATAGTCCAAGGTGTATACTTGGAGAGAGAACCAATTCACAATAAACACTACCCAGGACAACACTATGAATGTTTAGAGTGGCTATAGGTTACACAGTCACACGAGGTACTTGGTGATTGTTAACAAATGTCCAGGTGCAGGATGTGGTTCACGACAGGGCAAATGTGATCTGTAGCCTGAAATGGCAGATTTGGAATACATTATGTTGGCATCATCAACAACCCGAGAGTGAGCATATTGCAACCATACTCCTGGTATACCTCATGCTACCAGCTCTGCAACACCTAATGATTGAACCTTCAACAGTGTAGTGTGGGAGATCATGCCGCAGTTTCTGTTCACAGAGTTTTCACCTGGACTGTGCTCCAGGATGGGAGATCTGATCACCTGTAGCCACCTGCCACAGGTAACAGTACCGCAACTTGATCGTAGCACTCTTATGTTGCACTGTTCTGGTCGATGTTTTGTACTGCCCATGTATGTGTCAAAGACAGGACTCTTCAAGCATTTATTCAAACATTGCGAAATCATGTACATCTTTCCTTAATGACAGCTGCTTTGTATACCCTTTATTAAACGGTTTACGAGCTTCAACATTTAACAAGCTATTATGATTGAGAACAGATGTAAAGATTCGTAAGTACTTGCATAAATCTGTCCAGATCTAAACAATCATAACTTTTGAGTGTATGTGATTGGCCTGAGCCTCTGACATAAACAAGTCTGGTTAGTCCCCTGTGCCTTCCCTTCAGCTAGGATATGATATTATATAACCCTTAGGTAATGGAGACTCCACTCATGTAGTAGAGCTGGTCATATGGGGACGAAGGGCTGTGTAATAAAGCCAGTGGTTCCCAATCTTTTGGGGATTCCACGGACCTATTTTACTAATGCTCACATCTCCTGCAACCCCATTACCGACACTTTCATATTAAAAAACAAAAAATCCAAGTATGAATTGTGAAACCACACATCAATTGGTTTTTTGTATATTTTTAAACATTTACTCTGAATTTGGGTTCTAAAACCTCCATAAAAACATTCGAGGACCCTGCGGCCGCTCCAAGCGAACAGCTTGGGGACCAAGCTCTCACAAGTCATACCTGGCCTGGGGCGGGCTTGGGGAGTAGATCGAACTCCTAGAACCATCATCAAGCAGGTGTCAAGCAGGTTGGTAAGCAGTAACTCTCTCACCCCCTAGGACGTCTTGGGCCGCCAATGTGTGGGTGTGATTCCTCCACGCTCTGGGTCGGTGATCGTTGACCGGCTTAAGTGTCTTTGGCAAGAAAGCAAAAGTCCATAAGTGGAATAGAGAGGAATCCATAATACATTTTTCCTATGCCAAATCTAGAACAACAACGCATCAGCCAGTATTGGGTGCCTTGCGAAGGGTGAGTGGAACTTTCACACATGGACAACAAAGACAATGAGTGAAATACTGGAGGCTTCAGTACGATTCTGTTTTCATGAAACACCTGACCACATTGAGAGAATGAGATCTGTGTTTGTGTGTATGTGAAATGTGTGTTTCGTCTATTGTGTGCTGCAGAATCGAGCTGTAGCTCTTGAAGTTGTTGGCGTTTCCAAACGAAAATTGTCTAATGCATTAAGTTGTCTATGGATCACAGCCTGGTATGATCAGGTATCCTTTGGAGTGTTTATCAGTTCTCTCTGAACACTGTGAGGGGTCGACCAGTTATGCCCCTTATGTGTAGTGGAAGCGTGTTGAACAGTCTCGGGCCTCTCGGGAAGCGGGTTGAACAGTCTCAGGCCCCTGATGTACGTCCCACTATCCCACGACCGCCCCACACTATCCCAAGAACGTCCCACTATCCCAAGACCGCCCCACACTATCCCAAGAACGTCCCACTATCCCAAGACCGCCCCACACTATCCCAAGAACGTCCCACTATCCCAAGACCGCCCCACGCTATCCCAAGAACGTCCCACTATCCCAAGAACGCCCCACACTATCCCAAGAACGCCCCACACTATCCCAAGAACGTCCACTATCCCAAGACCGCCCCACTCTACCCCAAGACCGCCCACGCTATCCCAAGAACGTCCCACTATCCCAAGACCGCCACACGCTATCCCAAGAACGTCCCACTATCCCAAGAACGTCCCACTATCCCAAGAACGTCCCACTCTATCCCAAGAACGTCCCACTCTGTCACAAAACACCAAGAAAGCTGTGTAGAGAACTATCAACGATCAAACTATCCCAAGACCGCCCCACTCTACCCCAAGACCGCCCCACTCTACCCCAAGACCGCCCACACTATCCCAAGACCGCCCCACTCTACCCCAAGACCGCCCCACTCTACCCAAGACCGCCCACACTATCCCAAGACCGCCCCACTCTACCCCAAGACCGCCCACACTATCCCAAGACCGCCCCACTCTACCCAAGACCGCCCACACTATCCCAAGACCGCCCCACTCTACCCCAAGACCGCCCACACTATCCCAAGAGCGCCCCACTCTACCCCAAGACCGCCCACACTATCCCAAGACCGCCCCACTCTATCCCAAGACCGCCCACACTATCCCAAGAACGTCCCACTATCCCAAGACCGCCCCCATGCTATCCCAAGAACGTCCCACTATCCCAAGAACGCCCCACACTATCCCAAGAACGTCCCACTATCCCAAGAACGTCCCACTATCCCAAGACCGCCCCACACTATCCCAAGAACGCCCCACACTATCCCAAGAACGTCCCACTATCCCAAGAACGTCCCACTATCCCAAGACCGCCCCACACTATCCCAAGAACCCCATCTCTATCCCAAAAACGTCCCACTCTATCCCAAGAAACCCCTCTCTATACAGGAACGTCCCGCTCTATCCCAAGAACTCCCTCTCTTTACCAAGAACGTCCCACTATCCCACGACCGCCCCACACTATCCCAAGAACGTCCCACTATCCCAAGACCGCCCCACACTATCCCAAGAACGTCCCACTATCCCAAGACCGCCCCACACTATCCCAAGAACGTCCCACTATCCCAAGACCGCCCCACGCTATCCCAAGAACGTCCCACTATCCCAAGAACGCCCCACACTATCCCAAGAACGCCCCACACTATCCCAAGAACGTCCCACTATCCCAAGACCGCCCCACTCTACCCCAAGACCGCCCACGCTATCCCAAGAACGTCCCACTATCCCAAGACCGCCACACGCTATCCCAAGAACGTCCCACTATCCCAAGAACGTCCCACTATCCCAAGAACGTCCCACTCTATCCCAAGAACGTCCCACTCTGTCACAAAACACCAAGAAAGCTGTGTAGAGAACTATCAACGATCAAACTATAGCTACAAGAGTCATACAAAATCCAAAAGAGACAAAAAGAGCAAAAAAGCCATCAGGGAAATAGAGAAGAACCCGATATACTTGTAGGCAAAATTTGATAAAACTTCCGTGTGTTGCTGGGCCCCTGCGCCAGGCAGACGGAACTTTGACGCACGTCAACAAGTGTTACGGATCACCATAGCCCGTGCTACTTGGAACTTCTTGTTCCAGGTAGCGAATCTTTAACAACAACAACAACAACACGTCAACACAGACATGAGTACAGAGAAATACTGTACCGAGAATACAGTACGGGTCTGTTTTCAGTTAACCACCGAACACATTGATGACTGATAACCTAAACGAATACTTCATGAATGTGATGCCAACATCGAACCATGTATCAGATGTCACCCCTTAACCCAAATGAACTATAAAACTGACAGAGACAGCATCTCCATGCACTCTACGTAAGTTCCAGTCCTGGAATTTTATATTCATCAATAATTAAAAAAAAACTATCACAGGCAATAAACATCACTTGAAGCTCATCCCACTTGCTACCACTAACATTACATCATAAAAATCTTTGAAAGAGTGCTAAGAAGTAAGATTACAAATGACGTGGAATCACATCTTCAAAACAATGCACAACACGGGTTCAGAAGAAGGCGCTCCTGCCTCTCACAATTGCTGGGAAAGTATGACATGGCTTTAGGTGCCGTGGAAGACAAGCAAAACGCAGATGTAATATACACACATATTTCGCAAAAAGCTTTCGACAAAGGTAACCATGAAGTAATTGCACACAAAATGCCCACGAAAGGAACCAATGACAAAGTAGAGAGAGATGGATCTTTACCTTCCTACCAAACAGAACGCAGAGTGCCATAGTCAACACAGTACAATCTGGGTCATCCATTGTGAGAAGCCCCCCCCCCCCAAGGTGCCGTACTTGCTCCCGGTACCTTTTCTCATCCTCATACCAGACATAAAGAAGGATACACAATACCGTATCATCACTTGCAGGTGACGACAACACGACGTTTAACGAAGACAAGTTCCAGCTGCTACGAAAGAAACGAAAATGTCAAAACTGAGAGCACTGTGGTTAACGAATATAAAGAAAACCCTGACCTGAGTGGACAGCGTTCGGGATTAGTAGTCCTGAGGATAGGGGTTCGAGCCCCGGTGGAGGCAAAAACAAATGGGCAGAGTTTCTTTCACTCTGATGCGCCTGTTCACCTAATAGTAAATAGGTACCTGGACAGCTGCTACGCGCTGCTTCCTGGGGGTTGTGTAACAAAAACGAGGTCTGGTCGAGGACCGGGCCGCGGGGTCGCTAAGCCCCGAAATCATCTCAACATAACCTCACTGTAGCTTTCTTCTTCAAGAATAAGAAGAGAACATATGTGGCTTATAAGAGGCTTATGTGGCTTATAAATAAGAAGAGAATCCACTGTGGCTTGTTAAGGAACAACAAGAGGACCCTCTGTGGCTTGTTAAGGAACAACAAGGGGACCCTCTGTGGCTTGTTAAGGAACAACAAGGGGACCCACTGTGGCTTGTTAAGGAACAACAAGAGGACCCTCTGTGGCTTGTTAAGGAACAACAAGAGGACCCACTGTGGCTTGTTAAGGAACAACAAGAGGACCCACTGTGGCTTGTTAAGGAACAACAAGGGGACCCTCTGTGGCTTGTTAAGGAACAACAAGGGGACCCACTGTGGCTTGTTAAGGAACAACAAGGGGACCCACTGTGGCTTGTTAAGGAACAACAAGGGGACCCTCTGTGGCTTGTTAAGGAACAACAAGGGGACCCTCTGTGGCTTGTTAAGGAACAACAAGGGGACCCTCTGTGGCTTGTTAAGGAACAACAAGGGGACCCTCTGTGGCTTGTTAAGGAACAACAAGGGGACCCACTGTGGCTTGTTAAGGAACAACAAGGGGACCCTCTGTGGCTTGTTAAGGAACAACAAGAGGACCCACTGTGGCTTGTTAAGGAACAACAAGAGGACCCACTGTGGCTTGTTAAGGAACAACAAGAGGACCCACTGTGGCTTGTTAAGGAACAACAAGAGGACCCACTGTGGCTTGTTAAGGAACAACAAGAGGACCCACTGTGGCTTGTTAAGGAACAACAAGAGGACCCACTGTGGCTTGTTAAGGAACAACAAGAGGACCCTCTGTGGCTTGTTAAGGAACAACAAGAGGACCCTCTGTGGCTTGTTAAGGAACAACAAGGGGACCCACTGTGGCTTGTTAAGGAACAACAAGGGGACCCACTGTGGCTTGTTAAGGAACAACAAGGGGACCCACTGTGGCTTGTTAAGGAACAACAAGAGGACCCACTGTGGCTTGTTAAGGAACAACAAGAGGACCACTGTGGCTTGTTAAGGAACAACATTAATTAAAGTGGAATTCGGGAGTGCGGAAGTGCGCTGCTCTTCAGTTGACTAGAGTCAATATTACCTCAGGACTCCTGGATCCGGCTCCTCACATATTCTGGGATGGATACATATGTTTGGGTGGATACATATGTTTGGGTGATATTTATGTTTGGGTGGATACATATGTTTGGGTGGATACATATGTTTGGGTGATATATATGTTTGGGTGGATACATATGTTTGGGTGATATATATGTTTGGGTGATATATATGTTTGGGTGATATATATGTTTGGGTGATACATATGTTTGGGTGATATATATGTTTGGGTGGATACATATGTTTGGGTGGTATATATGTTTGGGTGATATATATGTTTGGGTGATATATATGTTTGGGTGATATATATGTTAGCGTGATACATATGTTTGGGTGATATATATGTTTGGGTGGATACATATGTTTGGGTGATATATATGTTTGGGTGATATATATGTTTGGGTGATATATATGTTTGGGTGATATATATGTTTGTGATATATATGTTTGGGTGATACATATGTTTGGGTGATATATATGTTTGGGTGATATATATGTTTGGGTGATATATATGTTTGGGTGATACATATGTTTGGGTGATATATATGTTTGGGTGATATATATGTTTGGGTGATACATATGTTTGGGTGGATACATATGTTTGGGTGATATATATGTTTGGGTGATATATATGTTTGGGTGGATACATATGTTTGGGTGGATACATATGTTTGGATGATATATATGTTTGGGTGATATATATGTTTGGGTGATATATATGTTTGGGTGATATATATGTTTGGGTGATATATATGTTTGGGTGATACATATGTTTGGGTGGATACATATGTTTGGGTGATACATATGTTTGGGTGCATACTTATGTTTGGGTGATACATATGTTTGGGTGGATACATATGTTTGGGTGGATACTTATGTTTGGGTGGATACTTATGTTTGGGTGATACATATGTTTACCTGCTTGATGGGGTTCTGGGAGTTCTTCTACTCCCCAAGCCCGGAGCGAGGCCAGGCTTGACTTGTGAGAGTTTGGTCCACCAGGCTGTTGCTTGGAGCGGCCCGCAGGCCCACATACCCACCACAGCCCGGTTGGTCCGGCACTCCTTGAAGAAAACTATGTAGTTTCCTCTTGAAGATGTCCACGGTTGTTCCAGCAATATTTCTTATGCTCGCTGGGAGGACGTTGAACAACCGCGGACCTCTGATGTTTATACAGTGTTCTCTGATTGTGCCTATGGCACCTCTGCTCTTCACTGGTTCTATTCTCCATTTTCTTCCATATCGTTCACTCCAGTACGTTGTTATTTTACTGTGTAGATTTGACCCTCCAGTATTTTCCACGTGTATATTATTTGATGTCTCTCTCGTCTTCTTTCTAGTGAGTACATTTGGAGAGCTTTGAGACGATCCCAATAATTCAGGTGCTTTATCGCGTCTATGTATGCCGTATAAGTTCTCTGTACTCCCTCTATGTCTGCAATCTCCTGCTCTGAAGGGGGAAGTGAGTTCTGCTCAGTCTGTGTACTTAGCAGCTCTGTCTATGTACTTAGTAGCTCTCTAATGCTGTGTACTTAGTAGCTCTCTAACCCTGTCTATGTACTTAGTAGCTCTCTAACCCTGTCTATGTACTTAGTAGCTCTCTAACCGTCTGTGTACTTAGCAGCTCTCTAACCCTGTCTGTGTACTTAGTAGCTCTCTAACCCTGTCTATGTACTTAGTAGCTCTCTAACCCTGTCTATGTACTTAGTAGCTCTCTAACCCTGTCTATGTACTTAGTAGCTCTCTAACCCTGTCTATGTACTTAGTAGCTCTCTAACCCTGTCTATGTACTTAGTAGCTCTCTAACCCTGTCTATGTACTTAGTAGCTCTCTAACCGTCTGTGTACTTAGCAGCTCTCTAACCCTGTGTAAGACAGATAACAATGTGTATATACAGGTCAGCACTGTGTAAATATATGACTACGGCGGAGACTGTGGTAAAGAACAAAAAGGGCTTATGTCACCAGCCGAGTACCGCCGAGTCTTCACTGTGTGTGGGCAAAGTTCATGTGAAAATAATTGTCAAGGACTTCCACTTTCACGTTGTTCGTCGGGTTAAGGACTCTATTGTTCCTTCAGGATGCCGCTCATAGCTCTGAGGAGCCTCTTTGTCTCACCCTTCTCTTGTAATGTAGATCCAATACTGGTAGTTTTATGTTTTTATTTGACATATTGGTTGATACAAAGAGTGCTTAAAGGTTACGGATCTCTTGAAGCTCCTTCGCTTCAGGACAGGAACGGAGGATGTAGCAGGCATTTTCTCTCTGGATCGCCACACTGAGGCGCTGAAACAAAAAACTGGCAGCTCTTGGGTCTCTGGTGACGTCAATGAGCTTGGAGCCCAATTCCTTGAGAAATCCCAAGGCACTCTTGCCCCAGGGGGCCATGCGTCTCAGACGCTATGGAAACAAAGAGGTATTGACCTTCCAGTCGCCTGTAATTGAGTGATTTTGCTGTTTCCCTGTGGTTGGCCGCCCCACCTGCTTGATCAGCTCCGAAGTGTACATAGGTGTCAGCCAGGATGGATACACATGTGTAGTCCCACACCAACAGTTTGCCCCTTTTCCAGGAGTATATAGTGATACCATCAGGGCGAAGTGCGGGGTCATTCGGGTGGTGGGCCCCTAGGATGCGAGGTTCTCTCTCCGCTGGGCACCGAGCTGAGACGAAGTTTCTCTTGATGAAGTCATTGACCTTGTTGTGTTTTGCATGCCTGCTCTTTGTGCTTCCGCAATGCAGCCCATGCAGTCCATATTGGTCTGCTTCCACCCTGTTGCAAATACACTTGTATTCAGTGTGAATTGGGGCACCAAGGCGGAGAGCCACTGCTACACGAAGGGATTCTGGATCTAGGCGCGTGCCCATTGCCGACATGGGTACTGCCAGGAGGAAGTCTCCTGTATGGGGGGTATGCGCTGCTCTGAGGTGAGCTTTCTCCTTGTCTGATGTTGCGGCTCTGAGCATGGCATCAGCAATTTTTTTTATACTAGTGGGTGGTACCAGCTAGACTGCTTGTGTTGTTTGTTGGTTCTATGATGGGTGCTGGGGCTGCAAGAGCATCCCACTGATTTGAACATTCAGCAAAAGCAGGATCGTGTATTCCTGTTGAATCACTCAGGAATTCAGGTAGGATATCTCTTACGAGATCGTGCAATGCGTGGGAGGAAAGGAAGGCTGGTAGAGCAATCTGGGATGCTGTGCAGACACCAAGCCCGCCGAGTCTAACAGGGAGGGTTGCTTGCTCCCACTGAGAGTCATCCAATGGCAGGTTCAGGACTTTCACCAGCATGGACCTCAGAAGGGTATCATACACATTTAATTTAGGGCTGTTGTAGGATGGAGAACACCTCAGAAAGTAAGTCAACTTAGGGAGAGATAGGCATCTTATGAGAAGGAAGAGAGCATCATGGGCATCGATCTTGTCAATCCTGTCCAGCATTCTTCTTAGATCAGTGATTTTCATATGTAAAGCAATTATTTTGGATATTATCGTATCTTTTGAGAAGCTTTCTGTTCTTTTAAGTTTTTAGTATTGTCTACTGTAATCTCTTCAAGATTAATTTTGCTTTGTTGGGATACTTATTCATGCTTGAGCATTTCAGTGATTACCTTATTTACCTGGAGTATACTTGGGGCGGGCTCTGGGAGATCATCTACTACCAAGCCCGACCTTTGACAAACCAACCCGTCCTCTTAAAAAGAACGTCACTTTTGGCTCGTATGCGCACTATGGCCAAATTTGGACGTAATTTGAAATGAAATCGACTCACAAAAGTGACGTTCTGTTCCGTTTTCTATTTGAGTCGTCCGGCGTAAGCGCAGAGGTTATGAGAGGACACTTTAAATTAACGTTTTTCATAACGTTTTGAAACTTTATGAGAATTTCCTGCCCACCTAACCTATCAGAGGACCCTTAACTTACTGTTGTTGAAAAAAAAAATCCTAAATTTATTTTCATATTTTTTTCATTTTCAAATTACGTCCAAATTCGGCCATACGGGCAAACGGCCAAAAGCGACGTTCTTTTTAAGAGGACAGGTTGGACAAACACCTCCGAATAATACCTTAGCAACCAGGCTGTGATTCATACGTCAGGCTGCGAGCAGCCGCGTCCAACATCCTGGTTGACCAGTCGACCAACTGGGGGAGCTGGTTGACCAGTCGACCAACCGGGGGAGCTGGTTGACCAGTCGACCAACCGGGGGGCTGGTTGACCAGTCGACCAACTGGGGGAGCTGGTTGACCAGTCGACCAACCGGGGGGGCTGGTTGACCAGTCGACCAACTGGGGGGGCTGGTTGACCAGTCGACCAACCGGGGGGGGGGCTGGTTGACCAGTCGACCAACTGGGGGGGCTGGTTGACCAGTCGACCAACCGAAGGGCTGGTTGACCAGTCGACCAACCGGGGGGGCTGGTTGACCAGTCGACCAACTGGGGGGGTTGGTTGACCAGTCGACCAACCGGGGGGGCTGGTTGACCAGTCGACCAACTGGGGGGGCTGGTTGACCAGTCGACCAACCGGGGGGGCTGGTTGATCAGTCGACCAACTGGGGGGGCTGGTTGACCAGTCGACCAACCGGGGGGCTGGTTGACCAGTCGACCAACCGGGGGAGCTGGTTGACCAGTCGACCAATTGGGGGGCTGGTTGACCAGTCGACCAACCGGGGGGCCTGGTCGGAGACTGTGTAACACTTGTTTATATTAACCCCTTGATAATTCAAAAATATAGTAAATAACACTTCCTACTGGTTGTACTTGGTAACACTTTGGAACAGAGTCCGAAGGAGGAGTGGGGGGGGGGGACAACCGAGCGTCAAGGACAGCCGCAAGAGGGGCAGAAGCCAGGGAGTGTACCTCAGCAAGGGCAGCAACCAAGAGGGAAGCGGGGGCCAAACAAACCTCCATAGAACAGGGAGCGCAACCACTTAAACGGGAGGGGTGAAGCGAGAGTGTCAGTGGTAGGGGGCGAGAAGGAAAGCGAAGCTTCTTACCCGCCGGGGAGGAGGAAGGAGATGAAACCAGGTTTTCGCTTCTGTCTCAGAGACAGGCGTCCCAGCAACAACATACTGGGCAACAGATTCAAGCGTCTCAACAGAAGCAGAACGAGAGCAAACAACACGATGGCCACTGGGAGAGTAATGGACATCAGCCCGCAGAGACAGACGGCGTGGAGAGCCAAGAGGCGGAGGAGAAGGATGGAAGGAGGATCGGAGGAGAGACGAGGAAGAAGACACAGGAGACAAGACAGACTTTGTAGAAAGAAGGGAAACCCCTTGAGGTGCTTCCGGGGCTTAGCATCCCCTTGGCCCGGTCGTCCACCAGGCCTCCTCATTGCTGGAACTGGTCAATCAGGCTGTTGGACGCGGCTGCTCGCAGCCTGACGTACGAATCACAGCCTGGTTGATCAGGTATCCTTTGGGTGTTTATCCAGTCTCTCTTGGACACTGAGGGGTCGGCTAGTTATGACCCTTATGTGTTGTGGAAGGGTGTTGAAACAGTCTCGGGCCTCTGATGTTGATAGTTCTCTCTCAGAGTACCTGTGGCACCTCTGCTCTTCAACGGGGGTATTCTGCAATCCTGCCATGCCTTCTGGTCTAATATGATGTTATTTCTGTGTGCATGTTTGGGACCAGCCCTCTAATATTTCCATGTGTAAATTATTTGTTTCTCTCCCGCCTGCGCTCAAAGGAATACAGATTTAAGCTCTTGGGTCGGTCCAATAGTTTAGATATTTTACTGAGTGGATTCTAGCAGTAAAGGATCTCTGCACGCTATCCAGGTCAGCAATTTATTCCAGCTTTGAAAGGGGTGTCATTGGGCAGCAGTACTCCACTCTAGAGAGCACAAGCGTTTTGAAAAGTATCATCATCGGTATAGCATCTCTAGGTGAAAAGTTCTTGTTATCCAATCTGTCATTTTCTTGCAGTTGTGACGGCTACTTTATTGTATTCTNTGGAATTAGCCCCCAGATTCTTATGTGTAAACATCCATGGATCTCCCAGCAGTACCAGTACCCAGCAGTACCCAGTACCCAGCAGTACCAGTACCCAGCAGTACCCAGTACCCAGCAGTACCCAGTACCCAGCAGAACCCAGTACCCGTACCCAGCAGTACCCAGTACCCAGCAGTACCCAGTACCCAGCAGTACCAGTACCCAGCAGTACCATCCTAGTTGAGAGGCGGACTGAAAGAGCCAGAGCTTTCCCCCTTTTAGCCAGTCAGAGGTCAGTCACACACGTAATTAATAATTCCTCTCTTGAAGAGTGTATGGTGAATGTCACACAAGCTTAATGGAAAAATTCTTGAGTGTTTGTGCACGTATGGCCCGACCTCTTGCATCTTCTGTGTAGGTAGCAACAGCAAATCTCCCCCACCCCCTTTGTATGTGTATATATACCCCTGTATGATAGGAGAGAGAGAGTGCCGGACACCAGGGTCCGGAGTGGGTCTGTGAGGAACATCACACAGCCCGGGAGAGACAGAGTGATCCACCGGAGGGAGAGACAGAGGTCTTAAGGTAATGTGGTGATCTCTGAGGTTTTGTTCCATGTCTAAATTTCTTACTATTGGCCAGTGTTAGAGTAGGATTTATAGTGGTGAATAGCATATTTGTTCTCAATAAACTCATGTTAAACTTTCCGTCTGTGTCAATTGTTGATTCCTCTTAGCCTCTGGATATAGTGGGCTGACAACCGTCCCATAATTAATGACAGTTAAAGAAAGAAAGTACTCTCCAAGTCAAGCCCGAAACGCATTGCGTAATAGTGGCTTTAGGCATTGTATGTACTAGCTCTATCTATAAATCCACTTATGTAAAATCACTTTATGTATGTACCTTTCCTGAATAAACAATTTATTTATATTTATTTATTAAGCAATCTTTCTTGCCTCGTTGCTTGATATAGTTAATGGACAAGGCAGATGGTAGCAGCGTAGTTAATGCTGTGTAGCATTCCCTTGGAAGTGTACCTTTGGTTCCAGTTACTCAGGATATATATCAGTGTAACCATTAGTGGCACTGTATGGTGGTGTTACAAATCAATAGTAGTGTTACATTATTACTTTATATTTATACATACTGGTGTTATAATATATAATACGAGTACCACCTCTGGTGCAATTGTAGGGACCCACAGCCTCGAAGAATATTATATATATATATATATATATATATATATATATATATATATATATATATATATATATATATATATATAGATATATATATATATATATATATATATATATATATATATATATATATATATTCAGACCACCCACTTACTTATGAAAAACTCACCAGACACCAAGCAAATTGCCTTAAGAGAGCCTAACATCATCTATGCCTTCATATGCCCACTTGGGGACTGTCAGCCCCAAAGATCTCAGTATATAAGGAAGACAACAACGTCTCTCTCAAAGCGATTATCAATGCATAAACAACAGGGCTCCATCCTGGAGTATATAATCTCCTCACTCAACCAGACCATCACCAGAGACATCTTGACAAGCACACACCAGCAATAAACAACCAGCTAACACATAATTACATTCTACCCACTTCAAGACCCCGAGCCAACACAGAGACAGGATCCCATGACCTGCTTGACCCTACCTTAGCAACATAACCTGCTCTTGTTAATACATTTAAAACCTAATTAATATCCCCTATGTTTGCCATCATCCATTTATACTTTACCACCTCACCAAATATAGATATAATATATATATATATATATATATATATATATATAATATATATATATATATATATATATATATATATATGTATATATATGAATGATGGTATCTGGATGTATCTGGAGTGAGAGGAGCCGAGCTGTGCAATATAAACGTGAGCAACACATGAGAGTGGTGGCCGCGACCTTCACCAAGCACGTCAACTACTGTGACCATCCTACACCTCTCAGCTTGCATGTGCTTGACCTCAGTACGAGGTCACTGACGACTGGGAACGTCTCCAAACGCCACACTTCCTAATCTTCACGCAAAAATAAATCAGACAAACTCTGACTAAAGCCAGACAAACGGTAGAATATACTCATAGCAATAGAATATACTCCAAGCAACAGCCTGATGGACCAAACTCTCACAAGTCAAGCCTGGCCTCGGGCCGGGCTTGGGGAGTAGAAGACCTCCCAGAACCCCATCAACCAGGTATCAACCAGGTATCATACTGTACACTTAGAGGCTAAATCCACAATAACATGAGGGTATGAATCACAGCCTGGTGGACCAGGTACCCTTTGGATGTGTTTATCAAGTTGCTGCTCAGCACCGTGAAGGGTCGGCTAGTTATGCAAACATAAGGGGCATAGGTAGCCGACCTCTCACCGTATACAAAATGGAACTTGATGAATATCTATAAAGGCTACCTGATCAATCGGGCTGTGATTCACGCGTGAGACTGCGAGCAGCCGCGTCTAACAGATTATCAACGAGGAGGCCTGGTCATAAACCGGGCCACAGAGACACTAATATCCGGAACCACCTCAAGGTAACCTCCTTGAGGTTACCTTGAGGTTATATCGGGGCTCAGCCTCCCCGCGGCCCGGTCGTCGAGAAGGCCTCCTGGTTGCTGGACTGATCAACCAGGCTGTTGGACGCGGCTGCTCGCAGCCTGACGTATGAGCCACAGCCTGGTTGATCAGGTATCCTTTGGAGGTGCTTATCCAGTTCACTCTTGAACACAGTGAGGGGTTGGCCAGTTATGTCCCTTATGTGTAGTGGAAGCGTGTTGAACAGTCTCGGGCCTCTGATGTTGATAGTTCTCTCTCAGAGTACCTGTTGCACCTCTGCTCTTCAACGGGGGTATTCTGCACATCCTGCCATGCCTCCTGGTCTCATGTGGTGTTATTTCTGTGTGCAGGTTTGGGACCAGCCCCTCTAATATTTTCCACGTGTAAATTATTATGTATCTCTCCCACCTGCACTCAAGGGAGTACAGATTTAGGCTCTTTAGTCGGTCCAAATAGTTTAGAAGTTTTACTGAGTGGATTCTAGCAGTAAAGGATCTCTGCACGCTCTCCAGGTCAACAATTTCTCCAGCTTTGAAAGGGGCTGTCATTGTGCAGCAGTACTCCACTCTAGAGAGCACTAGCGTCTTGAAAAGTACCATCATCGGTATAGCATCTCTAGTGTGAAAAGTTCTTGTTATCCAACCTGTCATTTTTCGTGCAGTTGTGACGGCTACTTTATTGTGTTCTTTAAAGGTAAGGTCTTCCGACATGAGTACACCCAGATCCTTTACATTGCCTTTTCGTTCTATGTTATGATTTGCCTGAGTTTTGTACGTGGTTTCCGTTTTTATATTTTCATTTTTTCCGTAACGCATGAGCTGGAACTTGTCTTCGTTAAACACCATATTATTTTCTGTAGCCCATAGAAAGACCTGATTTACATCTGATTGGAGGTTCGCCGTGTCCTCTATGTTGCCTATTCTCATGAAGATCCTAGTGTCATCTGCAAA
This sequence comes from Procambarus virginalis, assembly GCA_020271785.1. Taxonomy (NCBI): domain Eukaryota; kingdom Metazoa; phylum Arthropoda; class Malacostraca; order Decapoda; family Cambaridae; genus Procambarus; species Procambarus virginalis. Next base: position 98,447 of record WNGS01169113.1, read on the forward strand.
GGATGATACAGTGCTATAGGTTGTGTTCTTGTCTATGTCCGATATGAGGATGAGAAAAAGTACTGGAGCAAGCACAGTACCCTGGGGGACTGAGCTCTTCACGGTTGATGGGCTGGATTTCATTTTGTTGACTATTACACATTGGGTTCTGTTAGTCAGGAAATTGTACTACAGATTGTGTCCTTTAGGGTAAGCCTAAATACAGTACCTGTAACATCAGAAGTAAAACAAATGTTGTTGCAACAAATGAAGATCTTCAAAAGAGAATTCAAAAGGTTTGAGGAGGCGCTGCCGCCCTCACAAGGAGGCGCTGCCGTCCTCACAAGGAGGTGCTGCCGTCCTCACAAGGAGGCGCTGCCCTCCTCACAAGGAGGTGCTGCCGTCCTCACAAGGAGGTGCTGCCGTCCTCACAAGGAGGTGCTGCCGTCCTCACAAGGAGGTGCTGCCGTCCTCACAAGAAGGTGCTGCCGTCCTCACAAGAAGGCGCTGCCGTCCTCACAAGGAGGCGCTGCTGTCCTCACAAGAAGGTGCTGCCGTCCTCACAAGAAGGTGCTGCCGTCCTCACAAGAAGGTGCTGCCGTCCTCACAAGAAGGTGCTGCCGTCCTCACAAGGAGGTGCTGCCGTCCTCACAAGGAGGTGCTGCCCTCCTCACAAGGAGGTGCTGCCCTCCTCACAAGAAGGCGCTGCCCTCCTCACAAGAAGGTGCTGCCGTCCTCACAAGGTGCTGCCCCTCCTCACAAGGAGGTGCTGCCGTCCTCACAAGGAGGTGCTGCCGTCCTCACAAGGTGCTGCCCCTCCTCACAAGGAGGTGCTGCCGTCCTCACAAGGAGGTGCTGCCGTCCTCACAAGAAGGTGCTGCCCTCCTCACAAGAAGGTGCTGCCGTCCTCACAAGGTGCTGCCCCTCCTCACAAGGAGGTGCTGCCGTCCTCACAAGGAGGTGCTGCCCTCCTCACAAGGAGGTGCTGCCGTCCTCACAAGGAGGTGCTGCCCTCCTCACAAGGAGGTGCTGCCGTCCTCACAAGGAGGTGCTGCCGTCCTCACAAGAAGGTGCTGCCGTCCTCACAAGGAGGTGCTGCCGTCCTCACAAGGAGGTGCTGCCGTCCTCACAAGAAGGCGCTGCCCTCCTCACAAGAAGGTGCTGCCGTCCTCACAAGGAGGTGCTGCCGTCCTCACAAGGAGGCGCTGCCGTCCTCACAAGGAGACGCTGCCGTCCTCACAAGGAGACGCTGCCCTCCTCACAAGGAGACGCTGCCCTCCTCACAAGGAGGCGCTGCTGTCCTCACAAGAAGGTGCTGCCGTCCTCACAAGGAGGTGCTGCCGTCCTCACAAGAAGGTGCTGCCGTCCTCACAAGGAGGTGCTGCCGTCCTCACAAGGAGGTGCTGCCGTCCTCACAAGAAGGCGCTGCCCTCCTCACAAGAAGGTGCTGCCGTCCTCACAAGGAGGTGCTGCCGTCCTCACAAGGAGGTGCTGCCGTCCTCACAAGGAGACGCTGCCGTCCTCACAAGGAGACGCTGCCCTCCTCACAAGGAGGCGCTGCTGTCCTCACAAGGAGGTGCTGCCGTCCTCACAAGAAGGTGCTGCCGTCCTCACAAGAAGGCGCTGCCGTCCTCACAAGGAGGTGCTGCCGTCCTCACAAGGAGACGCTGCCGTCCTCACAAGGAGACGCTGCCCTCCTCACAAGGAGGCGCTGCCGTCCTCACAAGGAGGCGCTGCTGTCCTCACAAGGAGGTGCTGCCGTCCTCACAAGAAGGTGCTGCCGTCCTCACAAGAAGGCGCTGCCGTCCTCACAAGGAGGCGCTGCTGTCCTCACAAGGTGGTGCTGCCGTCCTCACAAGGAGGTGCTGCCGTCCTCACAAGAAGGTGCTGCCGTCCTCACAAGAAGGCGCTGCCGTCCTCACAAGGAGGCGCTGCTGTCCTCACAAGGTGGTGCTGCCGTCCTCAAAAGAAGGTGCTGCCGTCCTCACAAGAAGGTGCTGCCGTCCTCACAAGAAGGCGCTGCCGTCCTCACAAGGAGGCGCTGCTGTCCTCACAAGGTGGTGCTGCCGTCCTCAAAAGAAGGTGCTGCCGTCCTCACAAGAAGGTGCTGCCGTCCTCACAAGGAGACGCTGCCCTCCTCACAAGGAGGCGCTGCCCTCCTCACAAGGAGGCGCTGCCCTCCTCACAAGGAGGCGCTGCCGTCCTCACAAGAAGGTGCTGCCGTCCTCACAAGGAGGCGCTGCCGTCCTCACAAGGAGGCGCTGCCGTCCTCACAAGGAGGTGCTGCCGTCCTCACAAGAAGGCGCTGCCCTCCTCACAAGGAGGCGCTGCCGTCCTCACAAGGAGGTGCTGCCCTCCTCACAAGGAGGTGCTGCTGTCCTCACAAGGAGGTGCTGCCCTCCTCACAAGGAGGTGCTGCCGTCCTCACAAGAAGGCGCTGCCCTCCTCACAAGGAGGCGCTGCCGTCCTCACAAGGAGGTGCTGCCCTCCTCACAAGGAGGTGCTGCTGTCCTCACAAGGAGGTGCTGCCCTCCTCACAAGAAGGCGCTGCTGTCCTCACAAGAAGGTGCTGCCGTCCTCACAAGAAGGCGCTGCTGTCCTCACAAGGAGGTGCTGCCGTCCTCACAAGAAGGTGCTGCCGTCCTCACAAGGAGGCGCTGCCGTCCTCACAAGGAGGCGCTGCCGTCCTCACAAGGAGGCGCTGCCGTCCTCACAAGAAGGCGCTGCCCTCCTCACAAGAAGGCGCTGCCCTCCTCACAAGGAGACGCTGCCGTCCTCACAAGGAGGTGCTGCCGTCCTCACAAGGAGGCGCTGCCGTCCTCACAAGGAGGTGCTGCCGTCCTCACAAGAAGGCGCTGCCCTCCTCACAAGGAGGCGCTGCCGTCCTCACAAGGAGGCGCTGCCGTCCTCACAAGGAGGCGCTGCCGTCCTCACAAGGAGGTGCTGCCGTCCTCACAAGAAGGCGCTGCCCTCCTCACAAGGAGGCGCTGCCGTCCTCACAAGGAGGTGCTGCCCTCCTCACAAGGAGGTGCTGCCGTCCTCACAAGAAGGTGCTGCTGTCCTCACAAGAAGGCGCTGCCCTCCTCACAAGAAGGTGCTGCCGTCCTCACAAGGAGGTGCTGCCGTCCTCACAAGGAGGTGCTGCCGTCCTCACAAGAAGGTGCTGCCGTCCTCACAAGAAGGTGCTGCCGTCCTCACAAGAAGGTGCTGCCGTCCTCACAAGAAGGTGCTGCCGTCCTCACAAGAAGGTGCTGCCGTCCTCACAAGGAGGTGCTGCCCTCCTCACAAGGAGGTGCTGCCCTCCTCACAAGGAGGCACTGCCGTCCTCACAACGAGGCGCTGCCCTCCTCACAAGGAGGTGCTGCCCTCCTCACAAGGAGACGCTGCCGTCCTCACAAGGAGGTGCTGCCGTCCTCAGCACCTCACAAGGAGGTGCTGCCGTCCTCACAAGGAGGCGCTGCCGTCCTCACAAGGAGACGCTGCCGTCCTCACAAGAAGACGCTGCCGTCCTCACAAGGAGACGCTGCCCTCCTCACAAGGAGGCGCTGCCCTCCTCACAAGGAGGCGCTGCCCTCCTCACAAGGAGGCGCTGCCCTCCTCACAAGGAGGCGCTGCCCTCCTCACAAGGAGGCGCTGTCCTCCTCACAAGGAGGCGCTGCCCTCCTCACAAGAAGTTGCTGCCGTCCTCACAAGGAGGCGCTGCCGTCCTCACAAGGAGACGCTGCCCTCCTCACAAGGTGTCAACACACAAGTGAGTTATATCTTCCTGTCTCACAAGGTATACCGTTATATCGGAACTAATGAATGGGATTACTCACAAATGCTGTTGTAGGTCAGGATCCACTAAGCATTTGCGTATTCACTTACGAAACCTCTACATCTTTCCTCCATCATGGTGGCAAACTGTATACATTTATTAAACCCTTCAAGAGCTTGGAAATTCACAACCCATGGTTATTATTGTTATAAACAACCTCGTAGCGATTCGGAGTTCATAAACTGTTTAATAAATACAGACTTAGCAACCATGATGGTGAAGGAAAGATGTACAGGTTTCGTAAGTGAACACGTGACTGCGCCCTGGCTTGGGAAAACCTCACCCCGCGCATCATTAAACTAGTTGACAGTGTGAAAGTTGTTCACTACTGACACTATAACTTTCTCAACACAACCACTGACTGTTAGCAACATGACTCTCTATATAAAAGAAACTCAAGTTTTTTCTTGAATTAATGATCTTAAACATCAATTGTGAGAAAATTACTTGATCCAATAACAGCCAATTCAAGTCACCTTGATAACTGTAATTTAATGAATCGCTGTGAGAATTAACTGTCGTATTACTGAAATTAATTTGAAGCACTAGACAAGTTAACAAATATAATACAGTTAATGTAACGTCAGCAAGACTTTCAACTATTTCACACGAGAGGCAATTTAAGACAATTTAAGTACATGGTATTAAGAGGTCACAAACTAAACTGGGTCATTAGAGAGGAACGAGCGTGAGTCGGAAGGCGTCAGTGGGGGCAACTATCACAGCCCGGGCCTCAGGCAACTCTCGCAACCCGTCCTCTTAAAATAACGTCGCTTTTCGCACGTATGCATGCGCGCTATGGCCAAAAACGGACGAAGTTTCAAATGAAATTGGCTCACGCAAGTGACCTACTGTCCCGTTTTCTGTTTTGAGTCCTCCGGCTTACTCGGTTAGGTTAGGCAAGGACGCTTTCAATGAAGTTTTCATGACGTTTTGAAACCTCAGGGGAACTTCCTGCCCACCTACCCTACCAGAGGACCCTTAACTTGCTCTTATGGAAAAGAAAAATCCTAAATTTATTTCAATTTTTTTTTTCATTTTCAAATTACGTTTATTTTCAGCCATACGGGCAAACGGCCAAATTCAGACGTAATGTGAACACTGCACAATTAAACACTTCACAGACGTAACACTGCACATTAAAAATCAAAATTTGTTCATATATCAAGTATTATAATTATTATTGTTATATATTATTAAATAAAAGTGTTCGAACTATGTATGCAGATTTTGTAACAAGAGATTTAAATTAGACAAATTGCCAGAAACGCCATACATGTTAGTGGCTTGGCAAGACTGTAAAAATATCACTCTAATGTAATCTCACCAACCCACTGTACTTTCTTGTAAATAAAATATTATTATTATTAATAAATTTATATTAAAAAGGATGTATGTAAACAATGGTCTGGCGGTGAGTCGTTGATAAGAAACAAATTACAAAGAAGCATCAGTAAAGCAAATACTCAGGTAAGTTCTGAACTACAATTACACACACAAGTAAAAACAAGTGCAAGCAATTGACAAAAATATGACCCTTAGGAACCTTGAAGAGAAATAAAGCTACGAGAAGATTCAATCCCCGACCATCCAAGTGGTTGGGCACTATTCCTTTCCCTTCGTCCCATCCCAGATCCTAATCCTGACCCCTTCCCAGTGCTATATAGTCTAAAGACTTGGCTCTTTTCCCTGATAGTTTCCTCCCCCCCCCCAGCTTGAAGAACACACTCTGGACACCAACACCACCGTGAAAGAGACGAATGTTGTCCAACACTTGGGTGGCAACTGTCAACCAACAACACTCACGAACACACACAACCTGACACCCTCTCTCACAAGGTGCATGATGATGCATACCAAGAAAGATAGCAGCAGTGTTGTCTTTACCAGAAACACAAATACTTGACAGATATAATCAAAATAAGAGATTAGACACAGCAAAAGCACGTCACAGTAAACAGTCCCCCGCCCCACAATTATCAACAATCAGCTCATTGAGCAAAACCAAGAGAAAACTGCCAGTTCACACTGCCAGTCGCCCAGTGAGAATAAACAGCCCAGTTTAACCTCTCAACACTGTAGACATCAATCCTCTCAGCGCACACACACACACATGGACTACATATAGCTGTATACATATTGTCTCTTCCTTTCCCATCTTCCCTTGAGAATGTTCGGTTGAACTTTGTATGGAAGTGAAATGAACTTTGGAGAGTTAGTTCATTTGACAACTTCAAAATGGCACCAAGGAGCAAGCGCGTGCCGTAATATACAAAGCCTCCCACTAGAAACTAACCAAAAACTTTCCTTCTCTGAACTTATCATAGCCATAATGAGACCCAGAGGGGCGAAAGCACTCACACAATTCCAACTTTATTTTATATTTTATGTGCGTGTGTGTGCGTGTGTGCGTGTGCGTGTGTGTGTGTGTACTCACCTAGTTGTGTTTGCGGGGTTGAGCTTTGCTCTTTCGGCCCGCCTCTCAACTGTTTACTAACTACTTTTTTTTTCCACACCACACACACCCCAGGAATAGCCCGTGACAGCTGACTAACTCCCAGGTACCTATTATGCTAGGTACCAGGGGCATTCAGGGTGAAAGAACTTTGCACATTTGTTTCTGCCTGGTGTGGGAATCGAACCCGCGCCACAGAATTACGAGTCCTGCGCGCTATCCACCAGGCTACCAGCCCCCCCCCCGTGTGTGGTGTGGTGTTGTGTGTGTGTGTGTGGTTGTGTGTGGTGTGTGTGTGGTGTGTGTGTGTGTGTGTGTGTGTGTGTGTGTGCGTGGTGTGTGTGTGTGTGTGTGTGTGTTTGTTGTGTGTGTGTGTGTGTGTGTGTGTGTGTGTGTGTCTAATGCAATGACTCCCGACTGAACCTCATTCTATACACTCTTGAAATTATGAATGGTGTTTCGCTTTTTTTCAACTTGCTCATTTACTTCATTACATGTTCCTATTTTTTTACGATCAAACATTTGTATGACTCATCTGTTTCTCAGGCATCCATCCATGCCATCTTGTTCTATTTATATTCACTGAGAAACACTTCCTCTTTTCCCACTTGGTAAATCCCCGTTAGTATTTCATACGTCTCTATCATGTCGCATCTTTTTTCTAACGACTTAAAAGTCCAGCGCTTTCAGTTCTTCTTTACACCCTAATCGCTCGTATTTCGGGTTAGAGCCTCGTTGTAAAATCTGTACATTTTCACCTTTTATGTGTTTTTTTTATTGGGAGCTCCACCGTGGGCTGCATACTCTAAGACTGGTCTCTCGTTCGTGTACGTGATCTAAATCACAAGAGTACCATTACCAATATTTTGAACAATACCGATATCTAAATATTTGTTAGTGAATAACACCTGAGTGACCAGGCCACCACCAGAGGCTCGGTCGGCTAGAACCGAACCACAGGGACATTGATCCTCGGAGCCACCTCAGAGTAACCTCAAGGTATACTAAAGCTTGTGGCGCTGCTTAAAACACCCAGGATGCCACACATGTTAGTCTCCCCTGCAAGCTTGGTGTAGCAAGATGATGATATCACCTCCAGCCACAGCCTCCTTGCAACACTGCACGACACAACCTGTCCTGGGTACCTGGTATGGGAACCATATAATGGGGGTATGGAACCATATAATAGGGGTATGGGAACCATATAATGGGGGGTATGGGACCGATAATGATACTCTCAAGACGCTAGTGCTCTCTAGAGTGGAGTACTGCTGCACAATGACAGCCCCTTTCAAAGCTGGAGAAATTGTTGCCCTGGAGAGCGTGCAGATCCTTTACTGCTAGAATCCACTCAGTAAAACATCTAAACTATTGGGACGACTAAAGTGCCTAAATCTGTACTCCTTGAGCGCAGGTGGGAGAGATACATAATATCTACACGTGGACAATATTAGAGGGGCTGGTCCCAAACCTGCACACAGAAATAACACCACATGAGACCAGGAGGCACGGCAGATGTTGCAGAATACCCCCGTTGAAGAGCAGAGGTGCAACAGGTACTCTGAGCAACCTTCATCTTAAAAATAACGTCGCTTTTGGCCGTTTTCCCGTATGGTCGAAAGTGGACGTAATTTGAAAATGAAAAAAATTTGGATTATTTTTTAACAACAGTAATTAAGGGTCCTCTGGTATGTTAGGTGGGCAGGAAAGTTTCAAAACGTTAATGAAAACGTTAATTGAAAGTTTCCTCCTCTCCTAACATTACCGAGTAGGCCGGCGACTCAAACAGAAAACGGAACAGTACGTCACTTTTGTGAGTCGATTTCATGTCAAATTTAATCCACTTTTGGCCATAGCATACGAGCGAAAACCGACGTTATTTTTGAGAGGACGGGGTTGCTCTGAGAGAGAACTCTATCAACATCAGAGGCCCGAGACTGTTCAACACGCTTCCACTACACATAAGGGCATAACTGGCCCGACCGACCAGTGTTCGACCCCTCACAGTGTTCAAGAGGGAACTGGACCAGCACCTCCAAAAGATACCTTGCAAAAGCATTTGCAAAGATGTATATTACTCTGCGTTTAGCTTGTCTTCCATGGCACTAAAGCCTGTCAACAGAATTTACTATTTGAGCCTGCATAATCGAGCTATTAGCTCTTAGACCCCGCCTTTCAACCATTAACTTTTCCTTTATATATCTACTACATATATTTCTATTAACACACCCACACATCCCCAACTGAGTACTCGACTGAGAGTGGTTTAGAAGTAGTAGTAAAATGATTAAGTAGCTCAGAGCTACAGGATGAGACCTGCGTCCACCGGTCCTGTCAGGGTGAATCCTGTCATGGGTGAGATCACGCCATGGGTGAATCCTGTCATGGGTGGATCACGCCATGGGTGGATCACGCCATGAATGAAATCCCCCCTTAAACCTGTCCTTAGATACCACTCACTTCCCACCGTCTCCCCACACCCCCGCCTCTCATCTAACCCATCAC
>WNGS01169114.1:0-40608 GCA_020271785.1 Procambarus virginalis
CAGAAGGATGGGCAGAATGCACATTCCTCGACTGCCAGAAAACATTTGATACGATCCTGCATGAAAGACTCCTACTCAAATTAGAGGAGCAGGCTGGTGTAACAGGAAAAGTCCTAAGCTGGGTCAGAGAAATATCTCAAGAAGGAATCAAAAGGACAGATACATCAAAGTAGAGAGAGGTTCCAATTGGAGTACCACAAGGGTCGCTTCTAGGACCAAACTGTTTAAAATTTATGTCAATCATCTGACAGAGGAAATATTCTCTTGTATCAATATTTACCAATAATGGAAAGCTAATGACAAGTCAGGACAGTAATAAGTTGTGAGCATTCAATCAAATTTGGACATGCTTCAAAAATGTTCTCAAAAATGGCTATTAGTTTAATCCAGCCAAAGTTATGTTGAAGGGAAAAGGCGCACTAAGTACAGCAATATAAAATAAAGAGAAAACAGATTATTTTATCGGAAAAGAAGAAAGGCCTGGGAGTGGACATAACCCCATTTGTGATACCAGAAGCCCACATTAGCAGAATAACAGCTGCATGAACCATTTTGGCCAACATTTGTGTATCCTTCAGAAATTTGGACAAGGGGGCTTTCCGGTCCCTATATACAGGAAAGGTGAGACCCACACATATGAATGTGCATCTCCAGCATGGAACCCTTGCCTATAAAAGGACAAGAAGAAACTAGAAAAGGTCCAAAGATATGCAACGAGACTCGTTCCTGAGCTGAAGGGTTTAAGCTATAAGGAAAGACAGAGAACTGGGCCTTACCACACTGTACTAAAGGGGAGAGAAAGGGGGGGATATGATAATATATAAAATTCTAGGGGAAATTGACAAGGCAGACAAAATAATATCGCAAAGCAAAGAACAGCAGAACGAGGGGATCATAGAAAGAAATTAAAGACCCAAATGAGTCATATGAACGTTAGACAGAACTTTTTCAGTGTCAGAGCTGTCAATAAATGGAACTGTTGAAACGTTGAAGTCGTTGAAGTTAATTAGATTAAACAATTTATATGTAAATATGATTAAAGCGGGATAAAACAGACATTGCAATAATCTAAGAATGTTTAGAAGGTGGGGCTAAAAGCCTAGCTTGACCATGAAGGCACATCTAGGTGAGTATATCTATGCGAGTCCGCACAAACACATACACGCATGCACAGGTCCTTGCAACAGTGTATAGCACTCTGAGGTCGTTGTCCTAAGGGCCCGGGTTTGATTCCCGGGCGAGACAGAGGAAATGGGCAGATTTTTTTTCACCTGATGTATCTTTTCATCTAGCAGTAAATAGGTACCTGGGAGTTATACAACTGCTGCGGGCTGCTTCTTGGTGATGTGAGAGGAAGAGAAAAACAACACATGCAGTTGATATGAAAGAGGGAAAATAGGGCTAGAGTCGGTAAATTACACAACCAGCTATTAGAAAGGCGGGGTCCAAGAGCAAAGAGTTCGACCCTACATGTTTATTGTTTTAGATTTAGGTACGCGGAAGGAAATGTCCATGTAACCCGACCCTACAGGCACACAGTAAATACACACACACAGGACCCTGAGCACCATAACCGGTTGCTGTACCTGGCCCCTGACCTAGACCCCAACATAACAGTTCCAGAAGGCGTTATGGAGCTTCCAAGCTACTAGGTGGGTGTGGTAGTGGGTTTAATGTCCAGTAGTGAAGTATGTGCTTTTAATACATACTCACACTTGCTCATACTTCACATTAATGGAAATAAACTCTATATTAATATTGTGGAAGTGACTTTACTTGTGAATTATTTGTATGTGAGGCGGCCTCATGTCAGGTGAGGTGAATGACGTCACAGGTAGTTGACCCATCAGGCCAAGCTAGTCAAGAGGCGCGGCGGGCAGTGTGGCGCGGGCCGGCGTGGGGAGAGGTGCTGCTCAGCGCCCGCCTCATTGGTTTTACTAAATTAGTCACCTGGACAGTCCTGTGCATGAGGTTACCTGCGCCAGACTTACAGGCAAGTTACTCTAGATGATTAGTTATTTTATCACATTGTATTCTGTTGGTAGAATAGTCTTTATTTGCTAATCGTCTAAATAGGCATAGTTACAAAGATGTTAAAGTTTTATTAAAAAAATAAATTTGTTTTGGTTTACTCATTTGTAAAGATAGAGTAAAATTCCTTTGTCTATTGGTCGAGACGTGTGATAAACTGTTCCACAACAGCGGCTTGAGTGTCAACTTTATAGTGAAATTGACCATTCGACCCAAAGCAGGTGTAAAAAAATTTAAATTATTATTATAGTTAAATTCTGGCAGTTATAAGGTGTTTCTTGTTAACGATCAGATTTCAATCTTTGAAATACGGACGAAACTGTCTAGCAAGCGTCACATCCCCCCCTCCCCCCCCCCGGCCCATCCTATGTGAATGAAACTAGACACCCTGAGTCAGTGTCGTCCACGCTGCCGCCAACCCCAGAGACGCCTTAATTAACATTAACGTCCTGTGTAACAAAGTGCTATATTTTGTTCACTACAAGTATATATTAATGAACATTAAAATTGTGTAATTTAAATATTTGTAAAATTTAAATAATTTCCAACTATGATTGTTGATGGAAATTATAGCACGTGAGTGCATTCCAACCTGTCTCCCTCCCCTCATAAATAATAATGTATTAATAGTTTACGAATCAAAAAAACTATTTTAAATAAATCGTGTTAAACGGACGAGCATAGACTGAGGACAAGTTAAATGTGAAGCGTTCTTGACGTTCATGTTTGGCTGCCGGGTTAACGACCACTTGGCCGTTGTTGAGAACGTTCATGTTTGGCTGCCGGGTTAACGACCACTTGGCCGTTGTTGAGAACGTTCATGTTTGGCTGCCGGGTTGACGACCACTTGGCCGTTGAGAACGGGCTGTAGAAGACTCAAGTCTGAGGTTGGGTTTTGCCATTCTGTGGTAAGTCAGCTTTTTACATCAACTAAAGTCTGACCTGAGCGATTGTCTAGTTATTTCTCCATCTTTAAATGTGTTCAAATTAGTATTTTGAGGTATTTAATATAATGTGTAATTTCAGGTATGTACGAGGGTGCATCAGTACACCGGCACTGCAGGTATGGTCAACCAGTCACAAGAAATTGGTCTCGTACAACGGCACTGCAGGTATGGTCAACCAGTCACAAGAAATTGGTCTCGTACAACGGCACTGCAGGTATGGTCAACCAGTCACAAGAAATTGGTCTCGTGCAACGGCACTGCAGGTATGGTCATCCAGACCCAAAAAATTGGTCTCGTGCAACGGCACTGCAGGTATGGAGGGATTAAAGTTACTTGGGAAAACTTTCGAATCGCAGTTGGTCATAATGTCGTGTGTATATATTACCACAAGAACAATAGGTGAAGGGAACTAGTTATTTTAAGTTTAACATGTTATACATTGCAGCGGTGGTCTTCTAATAGGTATAGCCGAAGAACTCTATGCATTAACCACTTCAGAGTGGTAAACCATTCTTCTGGCCAATAATTTGAACTTTTAGTTGTGGTGTAACATGGGTTAATGTTCACCTAACATTTTTGGGTACATTTCAATCCTCATCCCTCTCCATCCACCCTTCTGTTAGTCTTTTCTATCCCACCAGTCCAATCAATTATAAAGGTGGGCATGCACAGAAAATTTAATTTTCTGTGCACGCAAAAATTACCCAAGAGGGTGATGTTTCAGCTGGGGTTAGAAAGTTTGTGTGAGGGGAAAGTGCCGGGGCATAACCTAGCAAGCTGAATATACCGTCGGACACAGTTTTGGGAGGCTGAGCACTTTCAGGTACGTGGCCATCATCCGCATCTTGCACAAGATATTGGTAGCCCCTGAACGCTGCAACAGTTCTGCAAATTGAAAAATATTGTGGTCAGGCGGCAGACACTGAAGTGTTAGAGGTGAACATTCCTGGGTCTCAGGAACGGGGTAACGTGGTGCTCCAGGTTTGTTGTTAGTGCTAACTGTTCATTATTTGATCAAGGAGAATGTTTGCTTGTTCTAGTGGGCTGTGGTGCAGTGGTTTGGTTGGGCTGCTTCTAGAGATTTTTCGTATCTTTTCCCAAACTTCAACAAGTGTTTGCTCATTTATACTTTGTAGGAACTCTTTCCAATGTTTATTACGTATAACGTTGCTCATGTGTCTCGCATGAGACACATGAGCACAACCAATCCCCCCCCCCTCTCCATGAGGGGGAGAAAAGATTATATAATTGGCGTATGATGCCTTGCCGGATTATGTAATTGGCGTTTACTGTAGGGCGCCCGGCCGGACCCACCCGGGAGGACAGTTGCCAGGTACTGCTGCTGGTTCTACTACCTGTGCAGCGCCATCTGGACGTTGTTTGTAGCAGCTGTCTATCAAATACTTTACCATCTGCCAACCACCACGTATACCAGGGGGCCAGACGGCAGGTTTGTTCAACCTAATGCACGTAAAGTGCAAGGAACCTGCCGCCTAAGGCCTTCCCCTCCACACCACCATGAAGAACGGTTGCAAAGTTCTGCCTCCAGCTCCACTCGCTGTTCAAAGCCATCTGGAGGTGATATTCACTCCAGCCGACTACAAGACTTAACACCTGGTAATTACGAAGTGCACAAGGGGGACCAGTGCCAGACCAAAGACTCCTGCCATCACTCCAGCTTCCCCACAAGAACCAGGTGCTGTAACTTCTGCCAGTGGTGGGCCTGCCCCTGATGTAGAATGGCCATATTTCGGTTCTGCCAGTAGTGGTCACTCCCCGGGTCTGGGACTGTCGCCTACTCTGGCGGGGGGGACCTCCCACAGCTGGACCCCAGTTAACTGAAAGTTGGGAGATAAGCAACAGGATCAAGCTGAGACAGATTGCAACTTCAGCCTCCATATCAACTCGCCACTGGGTCGCTTCACTGATCAAGCAGATGCTGACCATCGTGAACTGTGGCAGGAACACCAGCAGCAGTCACAGCAGGAGACGGAGCGGCTTAAAGAGCAGCTCCGAGAAAAAATCCATTGGCAACATTGCAGAGCTGCTCACGGGCATGAGGAAACTTTTAAGCAAGGACTGCCACCCTCCGTCCCCCTAACCCGGGAGCCGGTCGGCCGAGCGGACAGCACGTCGGACTTGTGATCCTGTGGTCCCGAGTTCGATCCTGGGCGCCTGCGAGAAACAATGGGCAGAGTTTTTCACTCTATGCCCCTGTTACCTAGCAGTTAAATAGGTACCTAGGTGTTAGTCAGCTGTCACGGGCTGCTTCCTGGGGGTGGAGGCCTGGTAGAGGACTGGGCCTCGGGGACACTAAAAAGCCCCGAAATCATCTCAGGATAACTCGAGAAGATACCCTCCAAACATGTGCTCCCTTGCCAATCAGGTGAAACTTCCAGTGATCTGGAATGCTTGTGTAGAGGAGTCCTTCCACGATGGTTAACTGCCAAAGCTGTGCTAAGATATCGGATCGACTCTATAGATAAAAAGGCAACGTGTACTAGACAATTAGAGGCAAATGGGACATTGGTAATATGCTAAGAAATGTTCCTGGAGTTGTATCTAGTGAAATATATATTAAGTGGACTAATAATATAAATCTATATAATGCTTACTTGAAATGCACAAATAAGTTGTCCATCCTTAGCTGGAACATTGTATCCTTCAAAAAAGTTCTGTAATTTACATCACAAAGTAACAACTGAACACACCAATATTGTAAGTCTCCAGGAGTGCAGAGTTCCTGTAAGAACCTCGCCCTCAAAATTGCTCATTTGTTTCTGTCCCTCAGATCCAGTAACTCTTTCATTCTATAAATCAAACAATCCCTACCCCATCAACTTCTTCGAGAAAAGCAAACTGAGGGCAACAATATTATGGTGTATTTGTTGGCAACTCTATCCCAATGTATTTATCTACATGCTCCAGCAGGAGAGTTAAGTTATATTGATCTTCCGGCCTGCGCTCAAGCAGAGCCCACAATTATTCTTGGTGACGACAATGCTTGACACAAGGACATTGGCGACTCTCGCTTCAGAAACGGGAATGGGAATCGACTACTGTCGCTACTAAATAGTCACGAAGATGTGCAGATTGTGGGCGACCTTGAACCCACGCATATTTGTGGAGGCATTCTAGATCTCTATGGTTTCAACGTCGTTCAGGTCTCGTGCACATCTATTGTAACAGATATGTTACAATATCGTATGTTATACAAGATGTCAGAAAAATATGTCGGATCATCCTAGATTGACTACTCTATCTGAAATACCTGCATGGTGGTATTTTTAAACGCAAACTGCTCAGTGTTCCTCCTGCTCGACGTAAAGACTTTGTCGCTCATGTGTCAGTGTTACAGCACTAATGATCCCTCCACACTCGAGATACTTAACGACGATCTAGTACAGAACATTCAGATGTTCACTGACCCTTTAAGTCGGCCCTCCGCACCAACCAGTGGTCGGAACGATATGAAAAGTAATAAACACCGTCTATTACAATGACCCTAAACTGCGTACTTTGAAATGCACTGCTAAACAGTTGGACTTGCATATAGGGAAACACGTACGCCAGCAATGCTCAAGCTCTTTCAGAAAGCCCTAGCCAAGGCGAAGGAGCGCATGACAGAGCTTAGGCGAGAAAACTGGGACACTTGTGAAGTCTCAATTCTCACACCCTCCTCAGCCAGGCATGGAAGAATATTCAAAGGCGATAAGATCGTTCAAGTGTCACACCCTCACCCTCTACACAGAGCAAACGAGGTTGTCGATGCTTGGGCAATCACCTCTAGCTTCAATAATCTTCCCCCAGATCATAATCAGATTAAATGTTGGTTACGGAGATCTAGAAAGGCTCGTTGACTTCATGATCCACAAGGAAGATGAATGCAACGTGCCATTTACCGAGTTTTTTTCGCCCTAAGCAAAGGTAAAGCCACATCACCCGATGAGGATGGTACCAATTATGGCATTTTGAATTTGCTTCCTCTAGTACCAAGAAATCTCCTTCTTGAGATATATAATATGAGCTATGTAACTGGGGAACTTCCTATATCTTTGACCAACCGTATAATCATTCCAATTACCAAGTTAAATAAAGATAATACGTTCTGCCCAATTTCCCTTACTAACTGCACTTACAAAACATTCGAGTGGTCCTAAACAGTCTCCTCCATAGAATAAGAACAATGTTTTAACCCCCCCCCCCTCCAGATATAGTTATGTATCTGAAGGAGCTATATCATGGTGGTGATGCAATGATGCATGGAAGGTGTGCATCATTGCATCACCACCTTTCTTACCCTGCACACTGAAATTATATACCACCTTCCTAGATCTCAAGTCTACCTTTGATATTGCAAACCGACATGTTATCTTGAGTGAGCTTGCGAGAATGAATATGGGTGGTCGGCTTCTTTGTTGGATTAGGGGCTACTTATCCACCAGGAAGTTGTGCGTTTTTCCAGGGGCATAGATATGTAACAAGAGACTTCGAACTAGGTACCCCACAGGGAGGTGTCCTCAGTCCTAAATTAAATATCTTAATAAACACGCAGTTAAACTGTGTCC
Source organism: Procambarus virginalis (assembly GCA_020271785.1). Taxonomy (NCBI): domain Eukaryota; kingdom Metazoa; phylum Arthropoda; class Malacostraca; order Decapoda; family Cambaridae; genus Procambarus; species Procambarus virginalis. Next base: position 7,547 of record WNGS01169114.1, read on the forward strand.
CGAACAAACACAACGTGCACATGATTAGCTATGCTACATTATCTAACACTGCAGTTACAAACCCAATAAGATTTCAACTTAGATTGAACAGAGCAGGAGTTAAACACATGGGGACAAAACCTTACTGAAGCGATCATACGAGTCATAAATATTCACACTCCGCCTAAGTAAAACAGAAACAAGCAACATTTAGTGTGCCAGCCAGAGGGCCCGTGCAGGAATTTCCATGACAAAAAAAAACTGTTGCTGATATGATACACACCACTGGGTATGCCAGCACGCAGAACACTCTTAACTCTGTATTAAACTCGTGTCAGGACCTAGGTTTAGTCACCTCGGCAGAGAAAACATACTAAATCGGCTCCCACCCAGGCAAGGAGGAAGGGAAGGGAATTATCAAGGGGAAAGCGCCAAGCCATAATGATTATATAGCACTTAAAAGGGGTCAGGATATGGATTTGGGATGGGACGGGACCGGGGGGGGGGGAAGGGAATGATTCCCAACCACTTGGACGGTCGGAAATTGAACATCGACCTGCATGAAGCGAGACCGTCGCTCTACCGTCCAGCTCAAGTGCTTGAGACCCAGGCAAGGAGCTGTTGTTCGCAAGATGTAACTGTCTGATAGATCCCAGCTTGACTATGTAAACGGATTCAAAAAACTTGGCCTTGAGTTGCCACTGTATGGACCTGTTGTATTCAGACTCTGTCGTCAGTATAAAGAGAGGCTCAGAGATTATCACTCCGGCTATGGTGCCAATGTCAGAATTGTCAAAATGATGTACCTTGCATACATTAGATCTTTAGTGGATTATGCTGCACCTCTGCTTGCTTTTGATGCCTGAAAGAGCTCGGAGGGCTTGAAAAATTGCAGAACGAAGCCTTGAGTGCCATCGTACCACAACGATACTTAACATAAGGAACTTAATATTCCGAGCGTTGTTGATCGTGTTTCTGAAATTAACTGTCAGATTGGTATAAAAATGCTTAAGCTAACTCATCCTAACCCTTGCACAGGAGCCCCTCCTTGATTATTGTATTTGAAGGTCAACATTGTTACAAATTGATAACTAAAACGAATTTGAAGGTCAACATTGTTCCAAATTGATAACTAAAACGAACTGAACTCTGAATGTTTATAATTTGTACCAAGAGACACAACAACGGCACTAAACTGCACCGTGGGAGATTACACCATTTCCCATTTTAATCTCTTTTCACCCAAGAAGCAAATTAAAGATCAGCCCGAGGTTCGTCTTGAGGTAAAGTTCGACGCCTTTAGCCATATTGATGCTCTGTCCACAAAGGATTCTCTCTCTCTCAAATCATATACACTGATGGTTCCCAACACCACCCCGCGTGAGCAGCTGGAAGTGCAGTTGTCCTGACAATGTGCGATGGCTTGTTTTGAGTTGCGAGTCCGTATAAATAACTGGGGCTCTACCTTTCAGACAGAAGTATTTGCCTCGATTCTCCCACTGAAGTGTGTAAGTCTTCAAACTTGATACATTAATTGTAAGTGACTATCATCCTTAATTGCTCTCAACTCTTTTAAGACATAGATGTAACATGCTCGTGTCTGAAGCTAGACACAAATACAACAAAATTAATAATGATGGTAAGAGTCCATTTCATATGGACTCCATCTCATGTTGGCCTCCGAATGCATGATAGACCTGATGAGTTAGCCAAAGAATGTCTTTAAAGGAGAAACTGAATATAACCTTGGATTGCCAATAAGCAGTCTGAGAACAAAAGTACACCAAGAACTTCAACAAAATCCTGTAGCGCTGAGGCAAAGTGAAATCGACACCAGTAATTCCATCTATCATTATATTATCATGCAAGAGGAGCCACACATCTATGGCTCATCCAATACAATCTGGAGACTTAAAGATGTTGCAACTGCTCGGCTTACACTCGGTTACAAGTATCATTGGGAATTCAAATTTTCTGCTGATGTTGACCTGACCAAATATAAACTGTTAATTAACAAAATTATTCGCACACCATCCGTCACTGTCATGGAGTGCAAAAAGATGCGCGAATTCAGAGAATTCTAGAAACATGTTCCAGAGATGTGTAAATACTTAATTTAAAATGATCTGCTACCAGAAATCTTGGCCAAATAGCCCTAGTTTGCTAACTGTAGGTAGTAACTTAGTGATTGTAACCTATCCACCGCTGCCCACTGGTTGGGGGGGGGTGCGGTGTGCAGGACAAACATATTGACACTAGCTCTCTTTATATGTCAGTTTCTTTATTTAGTAACAGAACTTATGGTCGATCTCGAACCCAATGATGTGACGATCTTTTGAATTTTGTAACTAACTCAAGATTGTAACTTGTTTAGCAAAATTGTGGGGTTCAGTCCCTGAGCCCATTATGTGCCTCTGTAACCCTTTCCACTACCGCCCACATGATGGGTATGGGGTGCATAATAAGTGAACTAAACTAACCATGACTAGAGCTTGTTAACTTCCTTTCGGATGCTTCCTGAAGCTGTCGGAATTATATAACTAGGATAGAACCATCTTCTTTAGTCTGGATGTGTTTGTTCCTATACAAGAATTTGTCGCTGGAGAGGGGCTAGTTTCATGGCAGCTTCTTGTATGGTAGATTCTGGACAGCCTCTAGCTTTAAAGATGCCCCCAGAGCACCTCAAAGGCTTTCCCCAGATTATTCTGATCACTTGTTGATCTTTGACTCGGATTCCCAGGGAGAATGAAAGAGGTCTCTTGAGAAAAACTGGGTGGCAGGATGTTAATAAAAGTGAAGGTCTGAGTCTTTGTAATAAACCTTTATTAGGAGTCTTTCTCCGTCTATATATACACACTTAAGTACCTAGGAAGGGAAGCTCCTCCATGCAGGTCTAGATGGTAAATTTCAGGTCTGCTTGAACTTGCCCATTCATGGACAGCATGAACTGCAGTTAACTGTATATTAAACTGTATAGTAAACTGTAGGAAAGCAGCCAGTCCTCTTCGACAAAAGGGCAAATGCTCGTTTCCAGCATCACGTCCACAGGCCTGGCTAGTTAGTGGTAGCCGTCCTCCCCCCCCCCCCCCAATCCAAAGCATTCATCAGTTTCATCATTGTGTATTAAAAATTGAATTATCATCAGTTAATATTATTTAAATTTCAATGTAAATGTAGGGGGTAGGTTAGATTAGGTGTTAAGGTCCTGTTGGTCATTATTTGTATCAGAACTACATGGGGTGAAAGTTATAGCTTTGGGATTCGAGCAGAGGTCGTCAACGAAGCACTTTTAGAGAAATGTTAGAGCACGATTTATTGAGTAGTGTGTAACAGGTCGACCTCATAAACAAAGGATAAAGTCCATACTATGCACCTGCTAAAACCCCCATGTTTATAAATGAAAAGTTTTGTATCGCATGTCCCGCAACCAACCGGTCCTCTGACCTAGTCCATTCCATCCAGCGGTCAAGCCCCAAAGACGCATTTGTCTATTTTAACATGGTTAATTCAAAACAGAACTTGTCAAATAAAAATTATTAGCATACTGTGGATATTTATGCATTGTTTAGATTAGGTGTTGAGGTTCTGTTGGCAAATATTTGTAGTACGTTGGGTGAAGCATTTACAGCGTTGTGGTTTGAACAAAAGTCGTCAGCGACGCACTTGTTCCGAAGGTGTTCGAACGTCGTCAGTTTAGTGTAAACCGTTTTCATTAATAAATGGAGTTTGGCGGATGCATGGAATGTACTTTAGCCTTTTTATTGGACAGACTGCCACAACTGATGACGTTCAAACATTTCTCGATCAGCGATTCACTGTTGACATTTGTTCGAACCACAAAGTTGAAAAGTAACACGTACTACAAACACAAATAATTGCCATCAGAACCTAAACACCTAACCTCACCAATGCCTAAATATACACAATATATTAATATATCAAAATATTATCTACATTAATGACCTACATTACTAGGATGAGCCGATCACCAGCCATGAGACTCGCTGCCGGCGTCACTGGTACAGCAGGCCGCGCACGGTTTTGTTCTATGGAAAACTTTAGATTCTGAGCAACCATCGGTTCAAATCCTCGCCGTTTTGTGAGGCACAACTCGATACCCAGACTCAGAGTTGTTGATGTAACACGCTAACTGTATTCGTGTCCGACCGCCAGAAGTGTCGCGCAATTGTTTGGAAGTAACGTTGCAGGTTTCTTCTGCAATTGGATAAATAACTTTGTAGTGTTGTACACCCGGCTAGTTTTGCGCACACTGTTACCACAGTGGTCTGGCCGCCCGGCTCCCAATGATCTATTATGGTGTGAGAGGGCTGTATCACTGAGCTGGTCGATACCTTGTGAGCAGTACCACCATGGCACACCTTTAAAGGTGTACAGAGCTTGACAGTGAAAGGTAGACCAAACTGCTCAACTAGGTGTTAGGTATCCCAGATTCTAAGTGGGGAAATTATTTTTTGACCTCAGTTGAAAAAAAAATATTTATCCAGACCTAGGAATGTGAATCGGCTCTTACTACTGAGTCGTCAAAAAAGTCGAACAGATAGAGGAATTTTTTTTTTAATTTATTTTTACATGCAAGCATGCAAGTATAAAGCAATAAAGACAATAAAATTTACATAAGAAACCAAAATTTAGCAGAACAAAAAAAAACCACCGGCCAGAAGGACCGACAGCACAGTACAAAAACATCAATAAAAATAGCGCAAACAGGCAAACAAAACCCAAAACACAATAACACATCAAACAAGATCATAATACACAGAGAAAGCAGAGGAGAACAAGAAAAAATAATAAATCATAAAACATACAACAATCCAAAAAAACAAACAAAAAGCCACACATGGCACAATAACAACACAAACAATAAACAAAACAATAAACAAACATGCACAACCACGCACGTAAGAGGGCAAACAGCATAGCCATAGGGGCACATAATACAACAGAATCAAAGAAACAGATAATCATGAAATGGTATAGCCACACACTAATTACAATAAACAGGGACATTGAGAAAACTAAATACGACACCGGCCTGAAGGGCACACAATAAATACCACAGAACATACCAAGTCCAATACATACGCGAAATACTCGGCAAGCACACAAACTATGAAGAGTGCGCATACTTATCCGGCCACTCAGCTTCCGGTAAACGAATACAATACGCCTCCCAAAGCAACATGTCGTCAGTGACTATGGGCCGTACGAGGATCGGGCATCAAATTCGGCACACCCTCAAAAACCTGAGCCTGTGGAACCCAGATAGTCGAGGGGCACCACGGAACAGGCAGCACTCGGTCATGAAAGCCAAAATCCAAAGGGTTGGTCTTCTGATCGTACGCCACGCCGGAGGCCAAGATGATCGGGACGGGCTTCCCCCTACAGGCGCGGGCAACGGGCAGCGCACTTGTAACCTTGTCAGCCCCACAGGGCTCCGCAGCAACCACCGGACGTGACATCTGCGGGGGCCCCCCTCGCCGAACATCCTTCTTCAGCAACAACACGAGGTTGCGGCCTGCACCAGCACCCACCTCACCTACGTCCGGAGGAGCTACCACCTCCCACTGCGGAGAACCGCCTGCAGAAGAAACAGGAGGTGAATTATAAACACAATCGCCGGCATCAGCAGGCACATGGACGTCAGCGACCACCACATCATCTCCCGAAGACCCATCGGCGTCGAAACCCTCCACATCAGCCCAAGCAGTGGAAGAACGCCGGGACCGCTTGGGCACCGGGCGCACATCCTCAGAGCCGGAGGCGGACCCAGAACCCCGGGCATCACAAGCCGTGCGAACCAACGCTCGCCTCATGACGGCAGCAGCCTCAACCGCAGGGGGAACCGGACCACACACAACAGGAGGCCCCACAGCCACCCCAGCACCCAGCACAGCCGGGACCTGAGGTGAGTATGCAGGCGAGCACGCAGGGCCAGGTGCAGCACCTGAAGACGGGTGAGCAGACAGGTGAGCAGACGGCGAGGAGGGAGCATCAGGAAGGCCCACGGGAGCAGCAGGGACAGGAGCAGGAGTATCCACCGAGGGCATCGCAACATCCTGAAGAGGGTCGGCGACATTCGGGGGAACGTCCACCACGGGGGGGCATCAGGCGACACGGGGCTTAGCCGCGTCCGGAGAGGCGTCCAGAGCCACAGAAACCTCCTCCACAGGAAGCGGTGGAAAGTCCTCCTCACTGAAGAGATTCACAGGCGCAGAGGCCGGCGCAGAACAGTCAGCAGCCTGATGGCCCGACAGGCCACAGCGATAACATGTCCGAGGCTGGCGGGCGTAAAACACACGAACTGTGTACCCCATCAGACGCACAGAGGACGGAATATCCTCCCGTAGCCTCATGCCCAGGGTACGAATGTTCGTCCGGTGTGGGAGTATCTCCCAAGATCCTCCCACAGCTGACTTGAATGGCTCATTGCAGTGCACAGATCTTCATGCACAAAGCCTATCTCTCTTAATCCTGGATTGTTTTCTGGCATGTTGGGTATCTCCAGAATGCCCATTTAACCAGGAATACTTTCGTAATACGTAGGCCGCCGTATGTCTAGGCAGGAAGTAGATACAGGAAAGAGTTAAGCATACTGTCCATCAAGGGTCAGTGAGTACATGGCTGGTGCCCGCGTGGGACCGAGGGGAGACGCCAGCAGCGTCTGACCTCTGGGGTCAACCGGCGCGATGTTGAATAACAGCTATGACGTGTTCATGACGTCACTCCTGCTACTGCTCATCGAACGAGCTAATATGATTGGTTCCTGCTCATTTGCTGCAATGCTATTGGTCAAATTGTAACTCTGTGTGTGCCCACGAGACGCCTGGAGCTTCAGGCAAGATTCATTCTTGTGAGGGATCTCTTGCAAAGTGGACGTGTTCTGTTCTACCGGCCAATAGACTGAACACCGTCTAACCCTCACCGTCAAGTTAACTCAGCGTCTTTGCGATATACCACACACTCGCCAGAATCACGAGTGCGAATATATTGTTTAGAAGCCTAAAGTGACAAATCTCCAGAGCGAAACGGACTGGTATCAGGTAACCCCTGGTGACAAAGATCGTCGTGAGTGACCTAGAGTGAACTAAGGCAGTGCCGCCGCCTAAGTAATCTGTGTGTGACATTACCACAGTGTACCTGTACCACAGTGTACAGTGTAGTGCATGGTACCGCCGCCAGCCGCCGTTAGCCGCCGCCAGCCGCCGCCTCGAGCGCCAGCCGCCGCCGCCCTAGCTCCTACGTGACATCACCACCTCACGCACCGTCAGTGCCAGTGTGTGCGCGTGTGTCTGTCTGTTAAGCATACAGCACGCCCTACTCACGAAATCATCTCAAGATACTGCGAGTACTCTCCGTGTCTACGAGCGAAACCAGCTATCAGGCCACCTACGAGTGCTTGTATAAACGAGTCTGAGTGAGTGCGCAAGGAAAGGTACCTTATCTGTAAGTACAAGATCTTGTCATTGTTTTATTGTGTGTGTGTTGATCTGAGGGGTCAACCACAGTTCTCACCTTCTTATACCTGTCGCAGGTTATAGGTGAATCGACGGTGTATGCGTGTTTATCTGTGTGGTATCACAGCATTTCACTCGTCTGTGGATGTGAGCTTCACATACACCACACATTTAGTTATTGTGTGATTATTATTGTGTTTATTGCATATCATCATTACCGAGTATCCGGTTGGAACTCTTGTGATCCCTTTGCATACCGGCAGTTAGGTTGCCGTGTTAGTGATTAGCTGTCAACTGTTTAGCTGTTAAGTTAGGTGGTTCTCCACGAGTGAATAAGAGTCGATTAGCCAGACGTCAAGAGTCTCGCTAATGCAACCATAGCTTTGCTGACGCCAATCGAAAGTAAATCAAGCACCCTGTGTATTAGTGGTTAAGTTAGTAAATAAACTACTGTTAAGCTTTGTGCAGTGTTTCCGTTGAACCACTTCTGAATACTGCCAATATTACTCAAGCCTTCAGCTCTAAGTGTCTTCAACACCGAGTTGCCTGTAAGTCACTAAACTATAAATTTGATGAGGACCCTAGGAGTCCCTTAAAGTGTTACATCATTGAGGAGATTCCAACGACCAACGTGGAGCAGGACCAGGTGAGGCTAGTCTGAGAAGAGACCCACAAGGACTCTAACTCGACCTTGCTCCCAGGCCCTGTACGGTTGCTCTCGTAGTTTCTATTCTGCTAATTCCGACAGCTTCGTGAAGCGTCTGCCTCATGTACATTGGCGACGTACGCATTGCAGTCGTGACAGCAAAAAAAAAGAAACACCCCCACATCCGGACACCCTTAAGTGGGCTCGAAGATACCACATTCACCCTCACACTAACGACGGCGCCAAAACGGCCGAAGTACCGCCGGAGCAGACCCTCCGGAAACTCCAACGGAGCCCCATGGACGCTGACGTAGGTGAGGGCACCACTCCGATCAGATATGGAAACAGTGCCCGCACCATCCTGTAGAGGCAGAGTCCGCCCCTCGTATCCACGAAGAAATTCGCGATACGCCATTTCTTCAGTGAATTTCAGGATCACCCGACGGGCCGTCACCAGCTCGACACCGTATATATCCATCACAGGGACCTGCAGCTGCTCACACACCCGTGCAATCTCAGGGTACCCAGCCCGGCTGGAAAATTCCAGGTCCACAGACTGAGCCCGCAGTACTGGTGGGAGGGGGACCCCCATCGTAACTCAGTTCCGCCACGTCAGCACGCAGTCAACCAGGCAACAACACTGGGAGGGCAGCGACGCCCCGCCACCTGGCGACCAAACAGCTAACAACCCCAGCAGTCACGGAGGGACACGTCCGCACTCCACGGCTGCTAAGGGTCAACTGAACAGATAGAGGAAATGGAGCAGTTTTCAGACAACGAGGAGGGACAGTACACCGAGGTACAGCAAGTAGAGAACTGCTATCGAGGCTTCACAAAGTACTTCTCTCGGCAAGAATCCAAACATCATATACCTAGAGAGAACAGCACCAGTTACACACCAGCCAGTCACTCTGCACATCTTTCCAAATTGCAGACTTTGAATTTCAAAATTCCAATACCCATGTTACACCCACTAAGGACCAGTAACCGGGTTCTTGATGGATTAACCTCTTTTATAGTATCCGACCCAAAATCGGTAGTATGCTTTAAAGAACTGGCTGTATAGTGCATTAAAGAATAAGGGAGGGGGATAAACAATACACTATTCCCTTCATCAATATATTTACACTTTCACAATTAAAAATATATTAGATTAAATAGATTATAAATACACTAATGTACAAGTCACTTTCACGCAGGACACTACTGTGTTGGCAGTGTTCACCAACTCGTGTTTCCACCGTCCAGTACCTTGTGCACGTGTACTGATAAACACTGGCAAATTCACCTTGTACGTGGACCAGCCCACCGACCCAGTATCACGAGGTGCCTACACCGCACTTTTGCTCTCCAGGTACTCGCTGGCAGAGGACTTGAGCAACATGCTGATCGGGGTCACAAACAACCATACACAGGGGGAGCTAACACCCTGGCAGAAGCCTCTAGCAACCTGCTAACAGCATTTCACGATAGGCACCTCACTGTCGTCCATTACTCTCCTAAGCCAATCCCGGGTATGCCGATCTCTACCAACACTGCGTAATTTAGCAGCTAACACTGTGCAGATTGACGGCGGCTTACTTAGTCTTCTTCCAGGACCAAGCTGAGAGTACGTGGACTGCCCAAGGTAAACTGCCTTCCACAGTACAACTGCTTCCACATGTCACTTTTGTGGACATAAAACGTCATCAATTAGATGGACGGTACACTGGGGAAACCATGAGGTAACTCTCACTCACCTGGGGAGTTGACATTATGCTCATAGCACAAACTAGGTGGCACTGATCTTGGTATGCCACTCACCACCCGCCAAACACACACCGAAACTACGACGTTGGTACAACGTTCGAACAAGTTTTAACACCACCTAACCAGTTATAACAACCAATTTAGCAAGTTGTAACAACTTTCTGATACGTCATAAACACGTTTATCCAAGATGTAATAACTTTATTACAAGTTGCAACAAGCGGAAAATGAACAGTTTTGGTTTGTTTCCAGGGCAGAGGTCATCCACGTCGACCTCACGTTCCGATTAAGGCAGGAAACCAGAGCCATTTGATACCAGGCTACCACCACCAGATGGCGTTGTCCATATTGCGTCCAATACCACGGGAGTTAGTGTGCAGACTCATAGATGGTGCTGAAGTCGCCACTCCATGCTCCGACGATGTTGTCGATATTGTAACACCATAATACAGACAACTTTCCTACACCATATGGCGTAGTAACGGCAATGGAAATACGCCAACCAGAGATCAAACATTCCATCACTCTAAACGTGAAAGGAGAAATTGACACAACCAGACCAAAAGATTGTAAATTACCTAGAAACGGTAACATTCCGGCAAGGGAAAACCTGAATGCTTCTAAAAGCTGGACCCTTCAGAAAGATGCATAAAAGTCCTGCTGTTGGAATGTTCAGTCGACTTTTCACTGGACCCAATACTAGAATATAGGCAAATCCTAAATGCAAAGCGGTGACATGTCAGGTTCGGGTGTCTGTTATGGGACATGCGCCATAAATATTCAATTGTGGAAACCAGGGAATATATTGACAGACCATATGTCCCAGACCCGCTGCGTAAGGTGTCAGAAATAGTTACCATCAAACACGCTGCACCGAGCAGGAGAGATGCAGAGTGTACAGCTTGAGGCATCCAACCAAAGACTATATAGCCAAGCACAAGGTAAACCAGACCACACCAGCCAAAGGTGCAAGTTGAGGAGGAAATATGTTTGGGGAACTACCACACGGAAAGGTGCAGGCAGCTTAGGTCAGGATAATCAGACCAGCAGTACATACACCAACATTAACGTCTGGAACACACGTGAGCAGCCACAACAGATGCCAATGCTCATAGAACACAATCACACATCTCGAGAAACTCCTAATCAGAAAATGCACAAAACCACTGCAGAAATACAACATGGAAACAAAATACAATCACTTTAGGAGTCTATAAAACAGATTTACGGTTTTACGGAGGTCCAGCTGAAAAACCATAGATCATGATGGCAAAGACCATTACCAATTACTTACAAATGACGCATAATGCCTCTCAACAAAAGATCAAGCAATCACTTGTGCAATAATGGAGAAGATCGTGCAGTACCCTACATTTAGAAAAGAAAGAGGACAAGACAAAGCACAAGAGGACAAACACATGGACATAAACTACCAATAAGATTCGGGTAGTCACATATCAAGCATCACAATCGACTTGAGAATGGTCCAGGACGGACCGAAACGTCGTCGTCCCTTCACTTTCTAGTGTGGTTTGGTCATCATGTTTCAGCCACGTTATTGACTCCTCGTCTGCATCAAACCTTCAAGATCCACAAAAGCAACTGCAGGAAGCGGTGGCGAATCAAGAACAACGATATCTTGTTATACAAGAGACATACAAAAACAATCATTCAGTTCGATTTGCAGCGACACTGCTAGCGATGTGGAGAGAGAATATGGTTGACAATTCCGAAGAGGAGTTCTACTAGGAAAGGTAACACCAACAGAAAGTTGTCTGTTCATTACGAATTCTGTATTGGAACAAACTGTCTTGGAAATAAAACCCCGCACTCCTCTGGAAGCTGCAATCGGTACAAAAGCTGATGTAATCGTTTTGCAAGAAACGGTCTACCCAGCCACAAAATCCTTCAGATTTGCTGAATATCACCAGTATATTAAACTTCATGAACAGGGTAGACGAACTAGAACCAAACAAAGCAAGAAAATAGATCGTTTCGTGTGGGGATGAATAAAGGATGAAAGACAATGGCAGTTACAGATCTTATTTCAGTAACATCATGTATTAGTAAAATTGCAGAACTGATGGTCGTAGAGGCTACTGTGAAAGACTGGAGGCCTGCATAAAAATATATTTGGTTTTACTAGAGGAGGGACTGGAAACGGCATAGCAACATTACTAGGAAGAGTCAACTCAGGTGAAGTTATTAAGTTAGATGAGTATTTTTCTAGATCTTCTCTGATCTAGAGAAAGCCTTCGAACTTGCAAGCCAACAAACATTTTTACACGTTAAAAATATAATTGTCAAAAGTATAATGCTAGTGTGGAGTCAAGAGTCTTAGTCACAGGTATGCCAGAGTAAAGCTGAAAGGCCAAGTGTCAGACTACACTTGTATGAGAATGAAACTCCACAAGGAATCGTCCTCAGTCCTATTCTTTTTAACATCCATATAGAAAACCTCGTTACCATGACATTTGAAAGCGTTAAATTGCTTAGCTATGCCGAAGGTAGAGCAGTAGTCATCACAGGTCCTTTACTTCTTAATTAAGCACAAGTGGCGCTAGATAAAGTAACGTTTGAAGGAAGCATTTTATGACTAAAAATATCTGCACATAAATCTAGGGCAATGACACTAGGTGACTGCACTCCAGACAGGCTAAAAAGAAACTAGAGTCCCAGGTTTGGAGGGAATCCAATCCAACGTCTAAAAGGATCTGACGGAAGAACTATGCCTACCGCTGAAACTACTTGACACAAAATCTTTGGACCAGAGGGTAGTCTCCCCTAGATTGGAAATGTCGCCCTTTTTTTCTAAAAATGGCAGAAAGAGCTCGGTATAAAACTACCTGCTGAACAGTTTACCATCACACATCTGCAAGCTCATGGAGAGAATCCTCGGAGGCAATCATTCACCATCTTTCAGTGCACAATCTTGTACAAACGATACAACATGGATTGTTAAAGCTTCGGCCTTACAAACTGCTCATATTTTTGGAAACTGTAACCAGCCACTCGACGGCCTTCCAGTGAATGTAGTATACATGGATTTTACTAAAGGTTTTGATAAGGAACCATTTGAAAGACTGGAATGAAAATTGCAGGTCCATAGAATAAATAATAAAATTTTAGGATGAATAAAACAATGTATTCGTTGCCTTGTTCGAGTTGAATGTAGACACAGTACACACTTCTTAGATTTATTGACTAAGGCAACAAGGTGTATATCTGGCCAGCCGAGGTCCACCTACTCTGGGTCTGTCGAGAGAACTGAGGCTGCTGGGAGCATGGCTGGTGACTGTCTGTCTGGCATGACGTCAGAGGCCTACTTGCCTGTGATTGGTTATGTCTCAACGGACATACAAATAGAGCATAACACCGCTCAGACACGCTACCAAGTCGACGTCCCTTGTCGACAAGCTCTGGCTAGCTGTATAGTTACAATGATACTGAAAGGACCTCGGTGGCATTCAATAATGGCTTACATGTGAAATTTGCATAATAAATATTGAAAGAAGATCAGGTGTGTGTAATACTAACACCTCGGCATATGCACCAAAAAAAAAAATTATCAGAATGGGTGAAAATCATGGTAACAATGCATTGATTCAACCAGAGTATGAAGAACTTGTGTGTCTACTTATCAGATACGAACAATACAACTCAAGGTATTGCCTAAAGAAAATTAACGTATGTTAATGGCATGTGCTTGAAACAATACAAAATTAAACAATTACATTAATGAAACAAAGTTCTGACCTAACAACTTCAAATGAATTTTAAGATAATGTGAATTTATTTTCTTTGTTAATGTACAATATATTTAATGTGCAGTATATTTACAAGCTATATACAAGACCTGGAACAAGAAGACTAACATCTGCGTGATAGCAGTCAGGATTCACTGGCCTCAATGTGGTTGCTAGAACATTAATGAACTCGTATGACAAGCACTGTAAAAATACAAGTGGCAGTTGACTTAACAATGCCATCCAATATATAACACAAAATTGAGAAAAACATTATCAAAATATATATATATATATATATATATATATATATATATATATATATATATATATATATATATATATATATATATATATATATATATATATATATGTCGTACCTAGTAGCCAGAACGCACTTCTCAGCCTACTATGCAAGGCCGGGTTTTGCCTAATAAGCCAAATTTTCCTGAAATAGTATATTTTCTCTAATTTTTTTCTTACGAAATGATAAAGCTACCCATTTCATTATGTATGAGGTAAATTTTTTTTATTGGAGTTAAAATTAATGCAGATATATGACCGAACCTAACCGACCCTACCTAACCTAACCTAACCTAACTATTATAGGTTAGGTTAGGTTACGTACCCGAAAATGTTAGGTTAGGTTAGGTTAGGTAGGTTTGGTAGTCGAAAAAACAATAATTCATAAAAACTTGGCTTATTAGGCAAATCGGGCCTTGCATAGTAGGCTGAGAAATGCATTCGGCTACTAGGTACGACATATATATATATATATATATATATATATATATATATATATATATATATATATATATATATATATATATATATATATATATATATATATATATATATATATGATAAGACACATGTGGTGGAAATACTGCAAATGGATTTTGAAAGCAAAAACAAATAACTGCAGACTGCACTTAATGGTAAATTCTGCAGATATCTACACCTAGCTCATCCAGAGCACTATACAACTCTGGCTCTGACTGAAGGTCGGGAACAGATGAAACTGCATATGACAAACTATCATCTTAAGAGAGAACCTCGTTAACATCTAGCCAATGGACATGTGGTGAGTGCACGGTTGAAACGAGAGGTCTAGATCTAAAATTATAGGTGCTAGTATGGGGTTGCTGAACATCAAGTGGTCTGTCAACCACAGAAGGTGGTGTCCCAATAGGAGGATCTGTCTGGGTAAGTTCATTGTCATCTTCATCAGTCTCGTCAACAGTCATTTTAGCTAACTTCATGTGGTCTAAATGTTCATTTATATACTCTCCTGTTACCAAGTTCTTAAGTCTGTACTTGTTTCCTTTGATAAGCTCGGTTACCTTATATGGACCCAAAAATTTCTTAGTTAACTTATACATAGGACCAGACCTGTGTTGGTCAAGTATCATTACTACAGATCCGATAGTTATTTTACTGGGTTTAGCTCATGCATTCCTTGCTAGAGTGAATTCGGCTGTAGCTTTGGACAGTTGTTCTCGTATTTTCTTGAATAGTAATTGCATCTGTTTACGCTTCACTTAAACAAAATCATCCACGTTATATAAGGGAGTAGGAGGTACGTTAATCAATTCATTAGGGAGGATCTTATCTGTACCATAAAGAATAGCGTGAGGTGTCACCTGTAGAAACATTAATTGAAGAATTTATAGCACACTGAATTAAGGGTATAAAATCATCCCAATTGTTATCAAAATTCAACGTGACTCTCAAGGCATCTAACACTTTTCTGTTAGTACATTCAGCAAGTCCGTTGCTAGCTGGATGATAAGGCATGATACTACATTTTTTAATGTTATATAAATCACACAAGCTAGTTAAAATACTATTACTGAATTCTGGACCATTATCTGAAAGGATTACTTTAGGCATACTATATCTACAAATTATTTGGTTATGGAATGCACTGGCTATAGTTTCTGCTGTTTTGTTCGGGATAGGAACTAGTTCGCAAAACCGTGAAAAATTATCGACCATTACAAGCAAATGTTTGTTCCCTTTCTCTGTTTCTGCAAAATTTGTCAATAAATCCATTGATACTCGTTCCCAAGGAGCTTTAGTTGTTGGGTACACCTGAATTGGATTAGGTTCTGAAACATGTCCCTTGTGCTGTAGGCAAATTAAACATGTCAACATAATGAGCAATGTCCTTAGCCATTTTTGGCCAAAAATATTTCAATCGACCTTGTTGGAGTGTACGATCCTTTCCTGGATGGGCACTTGCAGGAGCATCATGGATAATTTTTAACACAGTTGGTATCAAGACAGCTGGAACAACTAACTGACAACATTTCCTCGGGGCTGTCCCTAGCTTTACTACTCTACAAAGTAAATTGTCTATCACTAATTCTTTCAATGGTACTGGCGGTTTATGAATCGGGCGAGTGTCTTGCTTAGTCAAAAATTTAATGGCGGATGCCCATATGGGGTCTTGTCTCTGTTCCGTTTTTACTACTGTATCATCTAATGCTGGGTAATTTAACTGAATCACAGCTACGTGTCGAGAAAATGCATCGGCTACAACATTTTGCTTTCCTGGAATATATCCAAATGTGGGATTGAATTCTTGAATTGAGCAAATATCTAGCAAACTTTCCAACTGGATTCTTATTTTTGAACAAGGGAATTAATGGTTGGTGATCTGTAAGAACATGAACTGGGTAATTATAAATTGTATCCCTGAAATGTTTGTGCCCAGACAACTGCCAAGGCTTCTCGTTCTGTTGCGCTATAATTTTTCTCTTTAGATAATGTACGGATAGCATCGGCTATTGCGTGATCTCTGACCTTCTGTTTGAAATAATGCAGCACCTAAACCTATGTCACTAGCATCTGTAACCAACGTAAAAGGTTTAGAAAAATCTGGGTACCTTAGGACAGGTGACGAAATCAAAGCTGCCTTGAGTTTTTTGAATGACTGATCCTGGGCCTCTCCCCAAACAAAGGGTTCATCTTTTCTTTGCAACTTGTAAAGTGGAGTGGCTATAATAGAGAATCCAGCAATAAATGAACAATAAAATCCTACAAGACCGTGAACTGTCTTACGGCTTCTGCGGTACGAGGCGTTGGAAAATCATGGGCAGCAATAACTTTTTATTTATTCAATGTAATACCTGAAGGTGTAACTGTATGTCCTAGGAAATTAATCTTCTGCTTTAAAAATGAACATTTTGCAAGCTTTATTTTTAAATTAGCTTCAGCGAGCTTTGCAAGTACTTTCTTAAGGTCCTGGAAATGAGTCTGAACATCTTGCAACATGATTATGTGAGATCAAGGTAAACTAGAAGAGTACTTCCTATCAATCTACGAAATAGATTTGTCATGAGCCGTGAAAAGGTTATTGGACTACTCCGCAAACCAAACGGCATTCTTTTGAAATGAAAATGACCATTGGGAGTACTAAAGGCTGTCAATTGTTTACTTTCCTCATCAAGGGGGATTTGCCAGAATCCCTGCAACAAATCCAACGTTGAGAATACTTTATTTCGACCAATACTTTGCAACAAATCATTTAAAACTGGAAGTGGGAAACGATCAGGTATCGTTACTCTGTAAAGCTTCCGATAATCGATTACAGGTCTCCAAGTCACATCTCGCTTTGGTACAAGAATCAATGGAGCGTTCCATGGTGAATTACTCGATTCAATTACGTCACTCTGTAACATTTCCTCTATAAGTCTATCGGCTTCTGCTCTCTGAGAATGGGGAAGACGGTATGCTGGTACATAAATGGCCGTAGTTCCTTGTTCAAGGGGAATTTTGTGATAAGAGAAGTGAGACCTAACTTTTCTCCTGGTAGAGCAACAACGGCTCTATTCCTGTTCAAAATTTCCAAAAGCTGAGCCACAGAGTCAGGAAAATCAGTAGGACTGAGGTGTTGCGCTTGCACCTCTGGCTGAGATTCCTGCTCTCCTGGTGTGAGAGTACAAACAGTATGATCCATGGAGACATCCACAACCTGCACCGGTAACGAGTAATGGGCAAAATCTACAACATGGGTACCAGACTGGAGATGGATGTCGGCATTACTAGTGTTTGCAATATACAATGTAACAGTACCATCCTGCACTGTGTGCCAGGAGGTTTCAACAAACGTACCATTCACTTTACATATTTCACTTTCCGCAATCACATCCGACAACTCGGGCACTCCCTGAACCTTAACTCTTATTCTGGTGAGAGAATGAGTGCAGCACAGTGTCAGTAGCCGTGGAACCACTGACTTCAGAGATGGAAGCTGCCAGGCGAGCGAGACAACGGGAATCCGTTAGGGCGTCCCCTTCCAGAAAGTCCCGATACTCATTCTCCTTAACAACTGCACAACTACGATGCTTCAATCGAGTGCCCATTTTCTCGGGTATGCTACCACGACAAGGTTCTGACAAACCTACGCTAGCAAGGCGGGTGTCAACAAAATTAATGTAGTCTGAAGGGTGAACTCGTGGCCCTGTCGATACATGCTACACAAGGGTATAACGTGGTCTTTGATACATATGTTCCAACGATGGGGGAAACAATGCAATATTTTCATCAATCATGGTGTACAGACCTAATATGTCTCCAGGAAAATGAATGTCAACAACTAAACATGTTATAATGTGACATCATTTAACTTGAGTGGGAGGTCAATTTCACCTTGAACTTTTACTTTATTTCCTGAAATACCACTTAGAAAAGGTATGTGTGACTGTTTTAAAGTAATAGGGTGCTTACTTTCAATGTCTCTAAGAGCTGAGGGCTTGACAATATTAATTTTTACACCCGAGTCGAGAAAAACTTTTAAAACTCTACCATGTACAATGGCCGAGACAAGGGGACCATCACTTGAGACTGGACAAGTTACTACTTGTGCCTTATGTTGTCTTGGATATCTGCGTCTTGTCTGGGTCAAATTTACTGTGGTTCCATCAACATCTACAACTGGTCTAGTCAGTGTCCTCTGTCAAATGTCCAAATCTATTTTGGGTAGCTACTGAATACACAGGGAGGGCACTAGGATTGGCTAGCTTGAATTGGTTAGCGGATGGCCTTGGGGGTTTCCCGATGACATGGATTGAACATTCTGAACTCCAGCATTCTGTGACCAAGTATTATAATTCGAAGTTGCATTATAGCTGGGCTGGGAGTTGTAATTACGCGAGTTCTGATAACGTCTTGGACGCTGTGCGCCTCGCCAAGACCGACTGACTGGGCGTTACGAGGTGGAGATGTCCTTTGCCTAGCTCTACAGTCCACAGTGTAGTGGCCAACTTGGTTATGGTACTTGCAATATGGTAGCCTAATATGATTAGATTGACGAGGGGACCGAGAGAATTGTCTTGATAATCTAGGGGCGGACCAACAGTCTCTTGCGAGGTGGTTACTCTTACCACAATGCCAACATGAGGGAGTGGATGGTTGTGGACTATGGTGTTTTGGCAACTTATGAGGAGGCGAATTTGACTGGGGGCTACGACCATGGGTACGGTTCTGCGACCAAGAGTTTTGAGAGTTTGTAGGAGGATGCTGAGAGCTTACTACATTTACAGTATCAGAGGGTGGCAACAGTTGAGCACTTCAGGGAGCTAGTTTATCGGTGGCATTGTTAATGGCCTCAAACACTTCACTAATTTCATGTTTAACTCCAAAATTTTGTTGCTCGATGATTGGTTTAGTATGCTCTGGGGCAAAATGCATTAAAGTTCCAAATGCTATCATCTTGGCCATGGCCTCAGGGGACAGATTTTTGTCATTTACCTAACCAAGACGAACTATTCTTAGCAGACACTAAGGCATACAGATACTGATCGAGACGGCTAGTAAACGCATTAAACGATTCACCAGGCTGCATGGTCGCATTGGCAATTTTCTTGACTAACCTATACGGGTCAAGGTCTCCTTTGTTAACAAAGCGACGGCGAAAGAAATCCTTAAATTCAGACCAAGACAGGAGGCTAACAATGGCTTTCTCATCAACAACGGAACGTGCATCACCTTCGGATGTGTCCACAGCTGACCGTGCAATTGCCAAGTATTCAGCATCAGTAAGCTTAGAAAAACGTGCAACAGTTTTCGCTTCAACCTTACTAAACCATGACTCTAATAAGCGGGATTCCCCAGCAAAAAGAACAGGCATATCCTGAGCTGATCTCTGGACATTGGGACAAGCAACTGCTCCCGTAGAGTCTGAGGGGGTTTCAACAGTGGTAGGCATTGTCACAGCCGTGGAAGTAATGTTTGAATGCAGATTATAATTAAGTGCACCTGGCATCAGAAATAGTATACACAAAAATAAACACTCAAAAAAATATCAACTTGGCTAATGTAAAAAAAATGGCAAAAATAAAATTAAATTGGGCTAGGCAACAAATAATTAAGAACAAGAAAAATTGTGAATTAATTTTAGCAATCTTTCATTAAAATGGCTGGAATTAGATGTATGTAAATTAATTAAACCAGGCTAAGCACAGCAATTTAGAATAAAAACTGGAAAATGCAATTGCAAAATTACATTAAAAAGTTTCAACACATGTGGCAATGCAAGAAATATGGATGTAGCACATAAACTAGATACAGGAATGTATATAACTGCTATGGTAAAAATTATAATATGAAATGTTGAAGGAATAAATTTCAATTTTAGGCCTGGAGGAATTAAAAAGAATTATATTGTACAAATCCTTAACTGCTACTAAAACAAGGATTTCTTACTTCACTGGAATTTGAATTTACCAATAACATTCTAGTAGGACACTTAATATTCAATGAAAATACTGTGAGAAGCAGGAAATGTTGAAATCACACAAGGAAACTGTGGGGGAGTGGAGTACTGAACCAGCTCCAATATTTAACAAGTCACTGAATGGTTAATTCACAGGATATTATGGATATTATTATGTAAGTCACTTTTTAGAACTTGGCACATTGTTCTCAACTAACAATTACTTCTCAGGGTTGCAATTCATGAATCACCAGTAGCCAAAATTGGAAGAACGTCGTGAAGATCTGAAATGACACACGTGAAGTGTGTTTACAAACTGGTTCGACGGCAGCACTACTGGCTGCAGTGGCGCGAAGCTCAGGAGACCCCACACTAGGAATTGATGTTGGGAGCGCGAAGATAAACTCTGACACGAAGATATTGCGACGATGAAGCACGATGTGCTAGGTCGAAGTTCACACAAAATGATGTAGTAAGGGGCTAGTGGCGATGGTGCGAGGTGGCGAGGTGTGGATGTGGCAACGTGGCGAGGTGTGTGTGTGGTGGCGACACTTAGTCAAACAATTGCAGTCCGCCAATATTCTCAAGGAACAATACACAACACATACGATGATCAGTTGATACTTGCGACGATGACTGACGACGATTGCGGTAGCTTGAACCACTCACAAGGCTTTGATGGTGTCAGCTTGGGTGGCGGTGGTGGGTGCAGGTTCCCACGTGGGCGCGAGATTCAAAAATGGCTGGCGCGGAAAGCTTCCCTTCTCCTCACTGATGCATTAGAGTTCTCACAGGAAAATATTGACCCTTACTTCTGAGACGTTGGCCTGGAGTAGTGGTTGATGGTAGGACCCCAGTCTGGCACAATATTTGAGGCATGGGTGGCAGGATGACGGCTTATGGATGCGGCTGATGGCGGTGGCAGCTGGAGCACAAGGCGATTTGGGTACCTGGAGTTTACGTTTCCAGAAAAATAATTCTGAATCCCATTGCTGCTACCAGTATTCGTTGCCTTGTTCGGGTTGAATGTAGACACAGTACACACTTCTTAGATTTATTGACTAAGGCAACAAGGTGTATATCTGGCCAGCCGAGGTTCACCTACTCTGGGTCTGTCGAGAGAACTGAGGCTGCTGGGAGCATGGCTGGTGACTGTGTGTCTGGCATGATGTCAGAGGCCTATTTGCCTGTGATTGGTTATGTCTCAATGGGCATACGAATTGAGTATAACAAATGGTTGAAGGAAAGAAAACTAAGGGTTTTCTAAATGTGTTAAATGGAAAGGAAACTGAATGGAGAAATGTGTTAATTTGGGTGCCACAAGGGTTCATTTTGGGACCTACCTATTTTGTCATATCTCTGGCATAGATGAGTATTACAAACCACATCATCAAATTTGCAGACGACGCAAAGATTTGGTACAGTGGGAAGTGATAACGATATTCAAGTCTTGCATAGAGATCTACATAAAATCCACAAATGGTCAGAAGACTGCAAAATGATTTTTTATATCGACAAATGCAAGACCATGCATGTGGGGCAGCAACCCATGCCATGACTACCAAATTAATAGCATTATATTACAGCAGATTGATGAAGAAAATGATCTTGTCAAAATCCACCACTCATTAAAAGTTGCTCAACAGGTGGGTGCAGCAGTCCGAAAAGCTAACGAAACTTTTGAGATAATCAAGCGTTCTATCGACGCAACCCGTTCTCGTACTTGCTTAGTTAATATTGGCTTATTTAATAAGTGCATATGTGACATACTAATTGATTGCGAATATTTTAGTTTACCTTGAAAAGCTTCATAGAAAGCACCGACCTCACCTAACCTTCTTAGTATGTTAAGATAAGCATCTTTTTGCTTCTTATTTACAATTATTACTTAACCTATCAACGGTATAGGTTAAGTAATTATTGTAATTAACATGCAATAAGATGCTTATCTTAACATACTAAGAAGGTTGAGGTCGGTGTTTTCTATGAAGCTTTAAAAGGTAAACGAAAATATTCACAATCAATTAGTATGTCACATATGCACTTATTAAATAAGCCAATATTGACTATAAGCAAGTGCGAGAACGGGTTGTTCGGCAATAAGGAAAACAAGGTAATTGTTAAACTGTAATTCTATGGTGCGCACCCATTTGGATAACTGTATACAAGCACGGAGACCTCATTTTCAGAAGGACACAGCCGCTCGGGAGGAGGTGCAACATTGGGCAACAAGTCATTCCCAACTCGTCCTCTTAAAAATGCGTCGCTTTTCGCATGTTTGCCTGTATGGCCAAACATGGACGTAATTTGAAATGAGGCTCACGAAAGTGATGTACTATCCCGTTTTCTGTTTTGAGTCCTCTGAATTGGTTAAAATTAGGTGCGTAGAGAAAATAAAAGGGGCGTAAAAATAGGAGAGTAGACTCTTCGAGGCCACTAGGGTTGTGGTAAATGGTTGTGTGCCCTCTGGTAAATCAGGCACCTTGAATCAGGTAATTAAAGATATTAACCTACAATGGGTTACTCGATACCAATATCTTGGAGTATGGATAGATTCTAAAATGACATTCAAACAGAAAATTAAGTATGAGAGAGGCAAAATTGCAACTGAATATGATGGCAATCACAGAGCCCAGTCTGGGTGTGGGACAGTCATAATGTTTTGCCTGCCTTACTCTTTCTCCAGGCCAGTGGGTAATGTGTTGTGGTTATTCAAAACAAAGCAATTCAAGACATAACAGGGGCTCCCAGATGAACAAAAATATTAAGCCTAAGACTTAATATTAAGTCTTGGGTTTAATATAATACTTACGTAATAAAATATTTATGAACTGGGTGCAAAGTC
The DNA here is from genome assembly GCA_020271785.1 of Procambarus virginalis. Classification (NCBI taxonomy): domain Eukaryota; kingdom Metazoa; phylum Arthropoda; class Malacostraca; order Decapoda; family Cambaridae; genus Procambarus; species Procambarus virginalis. The sequence goes on from WNGS01169114.1 coordinate 30,708, forward strand.
ATGTAGGAACATGGGGAATCCCTTTCCAGATGAAGCTGCAAAACTTGTAACCATGAGAAAACATGTAAATATTTGCGTACCAGAATCTAGCATGGAATAAGCAAATAATTAAGAGATAGAGGAATGCAAGGGATGTAGTGATCACAACACCGCAGCTGCAACATCAGGATCTGTGGGATGGTACAAGAATTTTACCAACTATGAACCACTTATTTTGAAGAAAGGAATCAATAGGAAAACAGGTATTACACCAGGCTTCGATTACTTATATGTAAGGACATGGTTGACAGAGGTCTTGAGCAGCAGAAGCAGGCCAGAGGTGGAACGATACATAAATCCACCCTACAAACGTGCTAGAAGACCAAGAGTGTTTGTGAGAAAAATGCAAGTTTCGAGATTTTGGTACAAATTAAGCTTTAAGGAATTTGCAAGGGAAGGCAATAGCCTAGTATTCCCCAAATTTGGAGCCTGTGACAGTTATAGGAGAGTAGGTTTCCACCTAGAGCAGTGACACTGGCATACCCAGGATGCAACGAGATAAGAGATTGACCACAACCCTGCCCCTTCCTCTAATCTACCCCACTCTCCACTCGGCTCGTTGCTGCCGTGAGGGGGGCTTAGTGGGCGGCTGCCGGAGTGTGATGCTCCTTGGGACAGTCCTCTGTCCTTTTGTAGCCTTGTGCTCCTGCTGCTGTCCTCTCCAATTGTGCTGAGCAACTTTTCCTTTTCCTTCTGTTTCGTCTTTCTCCCCCCTCTTCTAGCATCTGCTTGCCTTTTCCTGCCGACCTTTTGCTTGTTTTGGCAATTCTTTTGGGCTTCTTCTATTTTGACGCCCGAGTGCTTGAGGAGGCTGGATTGGGCCCCGACCTTGCTCCTCCTTTGGCCTCTCTGACTCATCCCCTCAGCTCTCCTCCCTCCCTCTGTGGTTGGGTCGAGCCCCAGGCCCCCAGTGGTGACTACCTCGTCCCCTAGTGCGACTTCGTCTCTCATTGTGACTACTGCGCCTTTTACCCCCGTGACCTCTGGGGGGTTCTCAACGCCGTTCCCACCATGGCCGCACTCGCACACTCCCTTCCCGTAATAGTACTTACAATGCCTTGTTTGGTCCCGCTACGTGGACTAAATACTTTGATTTCCACATTCTGGATTCTTCTACTCCTGACGATTTCTCTCCATAAACACCTTGTTGATTCAGTAGATGCCTCTGTTACTTTTAACTCCACCAGTTATGGTACGCGTGTCGTCGCTGCTCCTTCTCAGGATGCAGCTACTCGCTTAGCCACTTTGTCCTGCATTGGTGAGACCCCTGTCCAGGTCTCCAAGAAAGTTCAGTTAAATGCCAGTGTTGGCACTGTTCTCCTCCCACACCATGTTGCAACTGGTGTTCGGGACCTCAAAGATTGCCAGGAGGATATAAAACATATCCTCGAAGCCCAAGGCCATTCTGTCCTCCAGGTGGACACGTTTACTCGACCCCCTCGGTCATCGCCGTCAGCCCCTTCGAGTTGTAAAAATCGCCTTTGATAGTAGGGCCCTTCGGCCTTCTGTTATTCTTGCTGGTGCCAGATGCTCCATTCAGGAGTACATTCCCTCTCCTAGACTGTCTCTGGTAACTTCCCCTAAGGACTTTCGCCCTATTGCCCTCACAAGTTGTCTGCAAACTCTTTGAACGTATGGTTAACGTTCGTCTGATGTGGTTCCCTGGAACACTATCACCTCCTCTCCCCTTCTCAATTTGGTTTCCGCAAGTGCCGCAGCACGACAGATGTCCTGGTGAACTTGGAAGTCTATATTCGTACTGTTGTTGCCGTCCTTTTTGATCTGGAAAAGGCTTACGACACCACTTGGCAATATCATATTCTATCCCAGCTTTATTCTTTTGGCCTTCGTGGTCGTCTCCCTCTCTTTCTCTGCAGCTTCCTCTCTCGTCGTTCCTTTCGGGTGTGGCTTGGTACCGCGCTCTGCCTGTTTTCAGCAATACGAAGGTGTGCCCCAGGGTAGTGTTCTGAGCACTACTCTTTCTGGTTGCCCTCAATTGGTCTTCTTTCCTCTCTTCCTTCTGGTGTCTTCTCCGTGCTCTGTCGATGATTTTACCCTTTGCTGTCAGGGTGATGATTCGCCTCTCCTTCAGCGCCGGCTTCAACTTGCGATTGATGCCGTGTCGTCGTGGGCCACCGATCATGGCTTCAAGTTCTCTACTTCTAAGACTTGTGCCATGTCTTTTACTCGGAAACGGGTCGTTCTTCGTCCCTCTTTTGTCACTTTATGGTCATCCCCTTGCATACAAAGATTCCGCAAAGCTTTTAGAACCTCCTACGGTTCTAAAACGCCTTTTCCTTGAGCACTTTTCTTCTCACTCCCGCTCCGTTTGTCTTCACCGATGGGTCTAAGTCTGTGGACGGTGTTGGCTGCTCTATTGCTTTTCCTGATCGCACTTGTGTGTCGCTTACCTCCGGAGACTAGCATCTTTACAGCGAGGCTTTATGCTATTCTTTATGCTCTTCGTCACCTGCTTTCTCGTTGTCAGTCTTCCTTTGTGGTTGTTGCTGACTCTCGTAGTGCCCTCATGGCTCTCGGGTCCTTTAATCCGGTTCATCCAGTAGTTGTCGAGATCCAGCATTGGCTGTTTCTTGTTCACAGTAAATTTTAAGTCGGTTGAGTTTTGTTGGGTTCCCAGCCATGTTGATGTGTCTTTAAATGAGCGTGCGGATGCTGCCGCCATGGAAGCTGTCTGCTCTTGTCCCATCTCTCGTATAGGTATTCCATATTCTGACTTTTACCTGGTTATCCATTCCTCCATCCTTACCCGTTGGCAGGCTTCTTGGTCGTCTGTTACTGGTAACAAACTCCGTACTCTTAAATGTTGTTTCCTCGTGGCCGTCCTCCTATCGCAGTAACAGGTGATGGGAAACTTCTCTGGCGAGGTTGCGTATTGGCCATACTCGCTTAACCCATGGTCACTTGACGGAGCGCCGTCCTGCTCGTTATTGTCCTAATTGCATTGTCCCTCTTACGTTCATGCATGTCCTTCTTGAATGTCCTGACTTCTGGAACGAGCGTGTCTTGTTTTCCGACCGCCCCTCGCGGTCACCTGTCCCTGGATAGAATTCTTGGTGACTCTGATTCTTTTGATATAGTTCACCTGATGCGTTTTTGTTCTCGTATTGGCATCCTTGGTGATATTTAGCGCCCTCTGATTTTTCCGCACATTTGATGGTGCTACATAGCCTTCCCGGTTTTGTGCCTTCTTTTGATCGTTACTTACTTGCAGTCATTAACCCAGGAAACACAAAACGAAAGTACTATTGGTTCTACAGTAAAGAAGTTACAGAACAAAACCAGAGTTAACATCTTAAGAAACATATCAAGAGAAAAACCGCACACCAGAAGGAAGAACTCTGCTAGGAGCAGTGATATCTGAAGCAAGACGAGTTTCCAAAGAGTTAAAGGAGGGAAGATGGCTCAAGTGATGTCACTCTAAAGTGCAATTATGAGGCTCTTGCTCTTGATACTTACTAAAAGGTATGTGCTGCACACATGTTTTTGTTTGTTGTTGACTCTGAAAGCTTGAGGGATATTTTTTTGCTCGAGTCCCCCGTACATCGGTTTGACTCCATCTCACGGCTCCTACTGATTTTCTCATATGGGTCTCAATTTTTGTAAATTTGGATTGGGTATGGGTATTATTCAGTATCCAGCGGTCAGGTAAGAAACCATGCCTCAGATTTTAATTGAATAGTTTCAGCAGAGGACTAGTAGGTGAATTGAGGGGTTAACGGATACCTTCTGTCCTGGGTTGCCAAGTTGCAAAGCATTGGCAGTGATTGGAAACACATTTGAATCGTGTTTGCATTGATGCATGCAAAGCTGCAAGCATAGGAAACTTATATTTTTGGACAGTTTTCCTGTGTTGTCGCCTCGTCATGGTGAGAGGCTCGTGTACACCTCCCTGGGACTGGTGAGGATTGCCCTCGCCCCCCTCTCCTGCACCTCTTTGGGTGATGTACGTGCAGATGGACACCATGTAGGAGCCTTGAGTGCCATCGGAGAGAATGAATAATGCAGTAGGACTCCGTTGTTAAAAAGGGGAAGCATCGCTGGGGACGACGCACCCTTCCAGTACTGGCCCACGCTCGGCCTCGCTGGCTGCCCTGGTAGGTGGTATCCCTTGGTTCCAGGCCCACGCCTTCTTGAACGACTGCTGCATGGATGACGATACGACCCCTCTTACCCAGGAACATGGGGTGGGCGACCAGGCCCCGGAGTCGGACTGTGTTGGAAGACCGGGCTCTGTAGCCCCCACTGCTACATTGGGCCAAGACTGGACTACTATCCTCCTCCGTCTGTGGTAGGGTCGAGACCCAAGCCTTCTTTGGTGACCCCCTCGTTCCCTAGCACGGCTCATTGTATCTGTGCCTTATCCCCCATCTCTAGGGGTTCTCTCCACCGTCCCGGTCACGGCCGCGCTTGCACGCTCCCTTCCCATATTAATTCATACCACGCCTTGTTTGGTCCTGTTACGTGGACCAAGTGCTTTGACCTCCATCATTTAGATTCTACTCCTGACGATTTCTTCCTCCATATGCACATTGTTGATTCAGTAGATGCCTGTTACTTTTAACCCCACCCATCTCGGTACGTGTGTCATTGCTGCTGCTCCTCAGAATGCAGCTGCGCTGTTGGCTGTTTTGTCCTGCATTGGGGAGACCGTTGTCCGGGTCTCCAAGAACACTCGGTTAAATACCAGTGTTGGCACTGGTAATAGGAACCTCGAGGACTGCCACTAGGATATTAAACATATCCTCGAGGCCCAAGGCCATTCTGTTCTCCAGGTGGACACGTTCACTCGCCCCCGCCCCCATGACCGTCGCCGTCTGCCCCTTCGGATTGTGAAGGTCCTTTGATGGTTGGACGCTTCCGCCCTCTGTTATTCTTGCTGGTGCCAGATGCTCCATTCAAAGGTACATTCCCTCTCCTCGGCTTTGTAATAAGTGCTGGAAGTTCAGACATGGTACCCTCAGATGCTCCAGTACTGTCTCTGTCCCATGTGTGGGGACGAGGGTCACTAAGTCGGAGTGCTCTTCTCCCTAGGCTCGCTGCCTGAACTGCAGTGAGGCCCACCCTACCTTCTTCCGCACGTGTATACATTACAAACTTGAGGCAGCCGTCCTCAGCTTGAAGCATCGGGAAAGTTTATCTTCCTTAGGCGAGACGCCAAGTTCCCCGTCTTCCCCTTTTGCTGGCGTCTCTTATGCTCGCGTGTTGTGCTCTTCCTTTCCTCGTTCTTCCCACCTTTCTCAGTCTCAACAGTTTCCAGGCCATAGACCAAGACACGCCCACCGCCTCCTCCCCTGTTCTTTTACGTTCTGTCCTGAAGGGTCCCCCTATTGGTTCTGTCTGGTATGGGAAAATCTAGCTCCAGAATAATAATAATAATAATAATAATAATAATAATAATAATAATAATAATAATTCGATGGATCATTCTTTGAGAAGAAAAATTAGAGAACCAGTGCCTATTGATCTCTTTAATTAAATACAAATGAAATTAAAAAATCTTAATGAGTGAACTGAAGAATAATATGAAATAGATAACTCCCTACACAACCACTATGGGCTCAACATAGCCCATGCTACTTGGAACTTTTTGTTCAGAGTGGCTGAATCTAAAACAAAAACCCTACACAAACTTGGGGCGGGGGGGGGGGGTAATTTATAATGGGAAGTTAATGGGAAGGCTGGGATCCCGAGTATAAATCATATTCTTCATTTAATCTTCAATATGGATGGAAATGGGTTTGAGGAATATTTACGTCATAAATATTTTGTTAGTATTAGCGGCAACAAATATTTTTTCGTAGTGCTTGCCAATTAATTTAGACTACGTTAAATGAACGAGAAAGATTCAGAGTGGAAATTTGGCTTATTTTATTCACTGGAACAGCTAATTGTAGCTGTATAATTTTCCTGCAAATGGCATTATATTAAATAATAATATTTTAGCTCCTCTTCGTTGTCTCCTCCTCCTCCTACGGACCCCACCTGCCCACCTCTGGTCTGTTCTCCCGCTTCCTTCCCTCCGTCTTTACTCAGTTTACCAATGCCCCCTAACCCTGACTTTGCTGACCCTGATCCCGACCCTGATATTCTTTAATGTGCTGTGTTGCTCTTTCGCCTTTGTTTCTTCCTTGTTTTCTGTTGTTGTCCTTTCTCTTCTCGTCGCAGTCTATTCTTCAATGGAATGTTCGAGGTTATTACGCTAATTTCCTTGAACTCCAACTTCTGATTTCACGGTTTTCGCCCCTTTGTGTCTGTCTCCAGGAGCCGATGCTTGGTGCTCGTCCTGGTCATTTTCGTGGCTATTCCTTTCTCTCCCCCCCCCCCAGCCGTTGCTGGGGCTCCTAATTCTTCTGCTCTCTTGATTCGCGCTGATGTTCCCTTTGTTCCTTTACTTTTTCCTTTGCCCCTCCATTGTTCTGCTGCTCGTATCTTTGTAGGGAAATGGTACACGGTTTGTTCCATTTTTCTCCCCCACGAGTGTCCCGCTTTCTCTTCCTGGCTTGAAACACCTCTTGGACTCCTTGCTGGAGCCTGTGCTCCTGCTGGGTGACTTCAATTGTCGTTATTCTCTTTGGGGTGACGTTTTGACGAATACCCGGGGTCGCCTTCTTGAGCCGTTTCTCCTCTCTTCTTCCCCGTCTCTTCTGAATTCTGGTGAGCCCACTCATTTGGACTCTCGGACTCGCACCCTTTCCTGTCTTGATCTTTCTCTCTGCTCTTCTTCTCTTTACTTAGATTTCACGTGGCAGGTTCTTGATGACCTCCATGGTAGTGATCATTTCCCTATCCTTGTTTCCTTTTTCTCATTTCGCCCTTCCCTCTCTTTTCCTAGGTGGCAGTTTACTAAATAGGACTGGAACCTATTTAGCCTCAGTGCTGCTCTCTGACCTCTCCCTTCTGCCTCTCCCTCGCGCTCTCCTCCTTTTTCATGACACTGTCTTCAGCTCTGCCCTCTGCTCTATTCCTCGCTCTTCCTCTCGGGGTCCACGAAAGTGCGTTCCCTGGTGGAATGTGGACTGTGCTCGGGCTGTCCACTGTAAGCGTGCAGCCTGGAAGAGGCACCGCCGTCGGCAGACGACCGATTCTTTTCTTTTCTTTCGGAAAGCGAGTGCGGTGGCCCGTAGGGCCATCCGTACAGCTAAGCGTGAATGTTGGGCTTCTTATGTCTCCACAATTACGTCCGAAACTCCCCTGCCACAGAGTGCTCTAAGGCCATTACCCTCCGAGTGTCGTCCCATACTTCTTGGGGAGCAGATAGGTGCACTCTCCTTGCTTTGCATTCCTCTCTCGTCCTGTCTAAGCTCGATTATGGTTGCCCTGCTTACTCTTCTGCTTCTCCTTCTGCTCTTCGCCGTCTTGATGCTTTGCACCATACTGGGCTGCGCCTCAGTTCTGATACCTTTCGTTCGACTCCCGTCCATAGCTTGTATGTTGACACTGGATTCCTATCTCTCCAGGACCGCCGTGATCGCTTCTGTTTTCACTATCTTGCGCGGTCCTTGCAACATCCTTCCTCTCGCCTCTGTCGTGCTTTAACTTTTACTCCTCCTGTGGTTCCTGTTCCTCTTCACCATCTCCCTCTTTCTGTCCGGTTATCTCGCTTACAGGATTCTCTTTCTGTTCGAGTTTCTAATGTTTCCCCTCGTGTTGTTCCTTCTTTGCCCCCGTGGAGAGTCCTCCTTCCGCAGTTTTGTACGTCCTTGACCCGCGTCACTAAAGCCTTTACCCCTCCTATGGTTCTAAAACGTCTTTTCCTTGAGCACTTTTCTTCTCACTCCCGCTCCGTTTCTGTCTTCACCGATGGGTCTAAGTCTGCGGACGGTGTTGGCTACTCTGTTGTTTTCCTGATCGCACTTGTGTCGCTTACCTCCGGAGACTAGCATCTTTACAGCGGAGCTATGCTATTCTCTATGCTCTTCGTCTCCTGCTTTCTCGTTGTCAGTCTTCTTTTGTGGTTGTTGTTGACTCTCGTAGTGCCCTCATGGCTCTCGGGTCCTTTAATCCAGGTCATCCAGTAGTTGTCGAGATCCAGCATTGGCTGTTTCTTGTTCACAGTAGGTTAAGTCGGTTGAGTTTTGTTGGGTTCCCAGCCATATTGGTGTCTTTAAATGAGCGTGCGGATGCTGCCGCCAAGGAAGCTGTCTGCTCTTGTCCCATCTCTCGTAAAGGTATTCCTTATTCCGACTTTTACCCGGTTATCCATTCCTCCATCCTTACCCGTTGGCAGGCTTCTTGGTCGTCTGTTACTGGTAACAAACTCCGTACTCTTAAATGTTGTTTTCCTCGTGGCCATCCTCCTACCACCGTAACCGGCGGTGGGAAACTACTCTAGCGAGGTTGCGTATTGGCCATACTCGCTTAACCCATGGTCACTTGATGGAGCGCCCCCTGCTCCTTATTGTCCTAATTGCATTGTCCCTCTTACGGTTGTGCATGTCCTTCTTGAATGTCCTGACTTCCGGGACGAGCGTATGTCTTGCTTTCCGACCGCCCCTCGCGGTCACTTATCCCTCACTAGAATTCTTGGCGACTCTGATACTTTTGATATCGTTCGCCTTGTGCGTTTTTGTTCTCGTATTGGCATCCTTGGTGATATTTAGCACCCTCTGATTATTCCGTACATTTGATGGTGCTACATAGCCTTCCCGGTTTGGTGCCTTCTTTTGATAATTACTTACTTTTCATCCCTGAGCATTACTGAGTGAGCACTGCAATTTTGAGACACAATTATCGGCCTTTCTCTCGTTCTCGGTTAATTCATTTACAGTTTGATGATTTCTATAGCCTATTACTTTTACGGAAGAACCTTTCTGTAATTTTTGCGTTGCGAATCTATAAGATTTTCCATGTTTGGTTAAACTAAAATGTGAACGGTTGAACCACACTTTCCTGTGGATACGACGATCTGTCGTTGTTCTGTATATTGGTGAGGTTTTATGGAAAACAATCATTTGGGCACGTTTCCTTAACCCAATGCTTCTGCTCCCCCCTCGTAGTGAATAAGTTCACGGGAGTCAGGCGACTGTTGTGGGTTGTATTCTGGAAAATGTCAAGTTTTTAGCCTTGAGAAACCTTGATAAGCCAAATAGCTTTCTGTCCCCCTACAAAGAGTGACTACATTTGATGGATAAATCTGTTTTTGTCTGTTAAGTTAATATTGTGACATTCTGGTAGTGCGGAGTACCGTTATCAGTTGGCATGTATTCCGAGAGATGTTTATATCTCCCGGTGTAGACTGTATACCACGTGGTTTACTATGTTTTTGTATTATTCAATGTAATGTACTCTTTTTTGGTTATTTTGTGGTTTACTTTTGTTGGTGTACTGTTTTTTTTGGTTATTCCATGTGGTATACTTGTCTTTGCTTCATTAGATAAGGATTGTGTTCGATTACAGTTCAGATTCCTGAAGGCAGTATAGCCTGCTTATATTGTCTAACCTTTCATATTCCGCTGATTGAACTCGGTATGTGTGTGGCTGTGGGATATGTTTGGGCGCTGTTGGCAGAAACCTCCCAATGAGTTTGACTGTTGAAGTCGTCGTCTTCTCTTACAGATGCTTCCTTGTATCCGGACACTGTCTTTCCTTTCTGCCATTTTTATTACTTTGTATCCGGCCTCCTGCCCAGCACCTATTTCATTACCTTATATCCGGCCTCATGACCAGCACCTATTTTCATTACCTATATCCGCCTCCTGCCCAGCACTCGTCTTGCATTTCATGTAACAGATCACTTGCCACGTGTGGTTGTTGAACGTTTATAATGCTTTCTTTGCGCACTTTTAGTCCGAGTGGCGTGTCTGTGGTTCTTGTCTGTGTTTTTTGTGCACAGTGCAATTTT
>WNGS01169115.1:15903-53608 GCA_020271785.1 Procambarus virginalis
TCATCCCTCCAGTGTCCAAACAGTTACTGAATTATGTTCTCACTGCAGGAGCCGATGTCGCTTCTGCTCAACATTTTATGTGACAGTTTTTACTCATATAAATCTTACTTACATAGAGCCATATAATGGGAATTACTTAACTAAATTAAGGAATGATCAGATTTACATATAAACAGAAATAATATAGTTACTATTAAAATAGACACATATATATATAAATAAAAGAATGTGTTGGCAACTGCCAACATGGCAGGAATTAATATCCCACAACTATTGCCGTCTTGGTGGACAATAATAACGGTTTCCCGCAGCCTTGCCAACAAGTGATCAGCACAAAACTCTAACGTTCTCACGGGAAGCTGACACATAAAAAAATATAATAACGGTTTCCCACAGTTCGGTCCGCCACACGGATCACCAACACAATATAACATATTAGCACATACAAGTAATGATATAAGCATACAAGAACATACAAGTACTGATATAAGCATACAAGTAATAATATAATATACATACAATTAATGATATAATATATATGCACATACAAGTAATGATGCATGGAAATAGTACATATTTTATATTTATATACGTATCCAATAGGGGTACGTAACACTTCCACCTCCAAGAAAAAAATGCAATGGATTGAAGATCAATGGCATTTTTTCCGAAGTAAAAATGTTAAGTAAAAGAATATTTCACTCATGGTACATCATACACAAAACTTCTGGACAATGCATCAGTAATGACATTCTGCCTGCCCGGAATATATTTAATCTCCACATTAAATTCTTGTAGAAACAATGACCAGCGCAGAATTCGTTGGTTCTTGATTTTCATCATATTAGTGAATACAAGGGGATTGTGGTCAGCAAACACTAGCACCTTACTACCTGAAAGGTAAATTTCAAATTTCTTGATTGACAATATATGTAAAATAAACGGTTTGTTAAATTGGGGACTAGCAAGAACAGGTGACGTTGACAATATGCCCTTATGTTCTGAAATGAATTCTGGCAATCTTGAGTCCACTTAACCATAACTTGCTTTTACAACAAATTTGTCAATGGGGCAGCAACTGTCGAAAATTTCTACTGTACCGCCTATAGTAAGCACACATATCGATAAATCTTTCGACTCCCTTCTTACTGGTTAACACTGGGTAGTCCACAATGGCTTGCATCTTATCTTGTAAAGGAATTATCTTACCTTGTCCTACTTCATGCCCAAGATAGGTTATAGTCCCTCTTGCCCAACTACACTTATTCATATTCACTGTTAAATTGGCGTTTTTCAACACCGTAAACAATTGCTTAAGGCCTGAAAGGTGATCTGCCCAATTCTTACTGTATAAAACAATGTCGTCAAGGTAGGCCCTACAATCTGGCACATCCTTGAGTAAGAAATTCATGAGTCTTTGAAAAGTGGCAGGTGCATTCCTCAAACCGAATGGCATGACATTGAATTCATATGCACCATCAGGTGTAACAAAAGCAGTGACTTCCCTAGCATAATCAGTTAAGGCAATCTGATAACATCCCTTGGATAAATCAAGTTTACTTACATAATTAGCATGTCCTATTGATTCAATACACTCCTCCAACAAGGGTAATGGAAATACATCAACAGTAGTGCTCTTGTTCAGTTTCCGATAATCTACACACAACCTCCAGGTTCCCCTGGTTTTGGCACTAACAAGCACGGAGAGCTCCAAGTACTTTGACTTGGCCGAATGAAATTATGCTGGAGCAGATAGTCCACTTCTTGTTGAATAAGTTTCCTCTTTTCTGGGTTCACTCGGTAAGGATGTTGTCTAATTGGAGTGCTGTCCAGGAGCTGAATGTCGTGTGTGATGAGGTGGGTCTGTGTGGGAACCCTTCCCAAACAGAGATGTATGGCTGTCCAGCAGAACCTGGAACTCATCACGTTGCTCCTCCTGTAAATGACATAGCATCTCCCTTCCATTGGAACTGGGACTGAGAAGTTGAATATTAACATCATTTTCTTCACTACAATTTCCCACAGATGGTAACTCTTCCCTAATAAAACAAGCTACCACTTCTGGTCCAACATAAGGTTTTAACCTGTTAATATGCACATTCATTTTATGTTCTGAAAGAGTAGGGTTAAATATTTTGTAAGTTAGGTCTCCCACCTTCTCTACCACTTGGTAGGGTCCTGCAAACTTATGGGACATGGAAGTCCCCAAACGAGGTTTCAACACCAACACCAAATCTCCGACAGCAAACGACCTGAGTTTAGCCCTGAACTTTTTGTCATATCTTTGTTTCATGGCTTGTTGAGTCTGTTTCAGATGTTTCTTCGCCAACTCTCGAGCCTGACACAACTTATCCTTGACCTCACTCAAGTACCAACCACTCTGATGAACAGACACATCTCCCATCAACTTTTCTTGGAGCATTTTTAACGGTCCTCTCACTTGGTGACCAAATACAAGCTCAAAAGGTGAACACCCTAATGACGCTTGTAACCCTTCTCTGGCAGCAAACAGCACAAAAGGGAGATTCTCATCCCAATTACGTGGATAAGTTTCTCCTGTCGTCTTTAACATCTGTTTCAATGTCTGGTGAAAACGTGCAAGCCCACCTTGGTTTTGTGGATGACAAGGACTGGAAAATGTGTGCTGAATCCCTTTGGATTTGCAGAAAGTTTTGAAAACTTTAGAACAAAAATTTCCCCCATTGTCACTATGGATAACTCTAGGCATTCCGAACAAGGAGAAAAATCGTTCAAGACACTTGAAGAGATTATGAGTCTTTGTATTTCTTAAGGCATATGCCTCAGGAAATCTCGTCGACATACACATAAGAGTAAACATAAAAATGTTAGCCGACTTAGTCTTAGGTAAAGGACCTACACAATCTATTACAACATAAGAAAATGGTTCATCAGGAACTACAATAGGTTGCAATGGTGCTCGAGGCACAGATTGGTTTGGTTTGCCAACAATTTGACAGGGTACACAGTTATGACAATACCTGACCACATCTTTCTTTAGCTTGGGCCAGTAAAAATATTTGCATATTTTATGGTACATATTTGTGATACCTTGGTGACCTCCCATGGGGTCATCATGTGCAGCCTGCAGGACCTGCTGACGATAAACATTGGGGACAACTAGTTAGGTTCTGGTCTCACAATCATCTGATGAGGGAGTTCCCTTTGGTCTCCACCTTCTCATCAGAAGTCGATCCTTGAAAAAGAAACCCGTCCCTTCCTCCAGTGCATCAACATTATCAGGTGCCTCAGAAATACACTCAAGTAACCTAGGATCAGTAGTCTGTATAACACTTAAGGGCAATGACTCAGACTCAGAAGTGAGCGGGCAAGAACCTAGTAGCTTGATCTCTTTTCCTGATTGATCAGAATAAAATGGAGCCATAGCTACTTCGGCCTCACTCTCGACAACTGGTTTAGGAGAGACAAGCGGGCAAGGTACAGACAGTTCAGCCTCCTCACCTTCACTTTCCTTGTGGTTTAGGTTCGGCGGGGCTTCTACTACTGCCTCACTCTCATCATCCAGTCGAGTCATAAAAGAATCTTCAAGATCCACCTCCCACTCCTTTACTGAAGGGGTCCTGGTCTTGGGAACAGCTACCTTAGTGAAGACAGGATTACTCTCACCTGTTTTTCTCATTGATCTAGTTACAACACAAGCAGGGTAAATAATGCCATCATCTGCTTCTGGTTGATCTAGTACATTATTGGGATTAATTAACATTATGGGGCACTTGGTCCCTTCAACCTTTCTGTTACCAAAATCATTACCAAGAATAATATCTACCCTTGGAATGGGCAGTTGTTTACTTACACCAACATTACACCATCCTGAAGTAAAATTAGAATCAAGGTTAATTTGCATTAAAGACACCTGTTGCACACTACCTGCAATACCTTGGAGAAGCACAACTTCACCAAGATCTCGGGTGTCAACTTCAGCAAGTACATTCTGGGCAATAAGAGACTTTGAAGCTCCAGTATCACGGAGTAATTGAACAGTCTTACTACTACCATCTTTACATAATAATGTACCTGTAGAAATGTATGGTTTAAATTCAGCCATCCAATGGGGATTGACTGTAGTACATGGAGAATTATTAGTTTGCAATCCTCTACTCATAACAAGACCAGTTGGCCGTAATTCAGGATGCAAACTATAGCAAGAAGCAATCACATGTCCTCTTCTCTTACAATGTGTACAATGCCTGACAGTGGACACACCTTTGGAACCAACTGCAGGTTTAGAATTAACATTACTAGGATTAAATGGTCCAGACAATGGAGTAACAACTTTAGGTTTAATAAGAGAAGAGTTCATGGGAGTAACTGGAGCACTAGGATTGGATTTATACTGATAAGGAGTTCGGTGAGCATTATAATTTACTCTACGGTTAAACTTAGGTGATTGGGCCTTATACTGGGCCTTAGTCAACAACTCATGCTCATCCGCGAGCTTAGACAGCTCATAAATGTCTGTTATATTTTTCTGTTCTGCCATAAAAGTAGACAATTTGCCTGGGAGACATGACATCACCTCTTCTGTAATAAGAAGATTGTTAATAGCATCATACTCGGTTATTGAAAGTGACTTTAGCCATCTGCTGCAGTAATTAACTTTTAGACGGGTGAAATCTGCAATTGTCTGATCACTTACCATCGTTAGGTTCCTAACTTTTGTCTGTGTGCTTCTGGATTTAATTGGTAAGCATTTAAGATGCTTTTCTTAACAAACTCAGTCAAAACTATTCTCATCAGGCAAGGATGCAAAGACCTCCTGACTACATCCTTTTAACTGACTTTGCATGATTGCGACCCATTGATCCCTTGCCAGTTCATACTGACTGCAATCTTAGAAAAATGTGAGAAAAAAACCTCGGGATCCTCCTCATTGAACTTGGGCAACTATGTATTTATTCATCCTTATGGGATTATTATCACTACTATTAGAAACATTGCTCGTATTACCATGCCCAGCTGCCAAACGCTGTGTTTCAAGTCTGTGGTTAGCCTCTGCCATTTGTTGTTGAATTTCTAACTGTTGTTTCTTTGAGGCTTCCAGCTGCAATTGCACTACAATTCTGCTATTTTGTGCAGAATCATCTAGTGTCAAGCTCCCTCTGCTGAGCTTTAAGTTCTAATATTTTTTGTTGGTTTTGAGCTTCAATTTCTCTTTGTTTAGCTTCAAGCTCTAATATTTTTTGTTGCCATGCAAATTCCTTTTCTTGAGCCTCAAGTTTAGCATACGTTACTTGTGCATCTAACTCAAGACGCCTTAAAGCAATTTGCTCACTAGTCTCCTCCTTTACTTTCTCCAGAAATTCTTCTCCTAACTTCTCATTTTCTACCAAATGTGTCACTATGACTCTCAGAATTTGTGCTTTAGTCATGTTATTTTTGGCTGTTAATTCTAACTTATTTGCCATATTTATTAAGGCAGACTTTTTTAGGTTTTTAATTCCCCTCAAAGTCTGGATTTTGCAACAGCGACAACACTTTATCTTCCATGGTTAATTTACACTTGGCACTCGACTGACAAAAATCATTTACAGAATGGCACGGCACTACACTTCACTTTAAATTGTCGCGACACTGAAAATTTGCATGGCCTCTGTTGCGAACCTTACCTCCTGTGGAGGTTGGTTTCGGTTGTAAAGTGTTGGTGGACACAGTGGCGAGTGTTTACTAAAATAAATCCCCAGGTGAGATCAGACTCGCGGCCTCTCTGAGATCAGAGAGGCCGCGAGTCACCATTATTACTCTGCCCAGTAAAGTAGTGCCTTCTCAGCTGGAGATCATCAGAAATAATGTGAACTGGAATAGTCTAACTATGTAAGGGAAAAATGGACTATTAAAAAGTATGCATGGGGAATATAGTAAATAAAATCATTAATGTGTTTGATAGCATATGTAAAGAATAGAGTATTAAGGGGCGATGATGCAAGAGAGGGAGACGCCATCTTGACTGGAGGGGGAGGTGTATCGCTGCCGACCGTTCCTGCTATTTGAGGGGTTTTCTCCGGCCGTACAGTCAGATAAGCCTATCCTTGTATATAACCAGGGTTGCAGGATTGGGTAGAGTAATATTACAGAAGTTGGAGAGGTTTTATAAGAGTCCAGGTTTCCTAGAGGCTAAAATATGTCATTGGGTGACAGCTGTGGTGGCTGGGTGCAAGGTTCCAGGTTTGGGACGGTGAGCCTTGGGGTGGTCAGAGCCACTTGAGGTTATAATACATAGTGATCTTATGTTGTGAGGAAAATGCCTTGTTGAATGTATTCCTGTGTGACTTATACATATAAATTTGTAACTTGTGTACTAGGCTGTTTTCCTTACTTCCTTCTCCCTAGACAACATTTTAAGGACCACCACCACCACCAAATTCTCGATAGCTCTCTATGACAACAAAATCGTATCACTACTAATAACATCAGTAAGACACAGGCCGTGACAGCCTCACTGCCCAAACAAATTATTGGATGACTTGCCTCCAAAATCGTGAAACGTAGGTTACTTGTTACACAGGCTGACTCTGGCATGGCATATTGCAAGTTTCTTAAACACACAGATTTCTAAGCACACTGGTACCTAGGAAGGCAAGGTTAGATTAGCAAAAGTTAAATATATATGGGAACAATATCTCCCGGCCAGACCCCCAAAATCACTGTTACAAACCGTTCATTAATGCTCGTGACCCGTACAGCAACAAACTCTTGTAGACTAGGGACATTTACCGATGCTGCAATCTCAAGATGGGTCACCATTATAATCCCATGGTTTGTACAGGCAATAATTAAAATTAATCACCCTCTTAGGACTAAGAAATTATGCAATTAAAATTAAATATATATTATAAATATACTTAAGTTAATTATCAATATTATAGGTAAATCAACAAATGGGAAATCACATGTAAATCAAAATAAAATTGTCTCCACAGACTAACATATTACAACAGAACAGAATAGATATAATGTCACAGACTTTAGTCCTAGATGTCATCCCTCCAGTGTCCAAACAGTTACTGAATAAAGTTCTCACTGCAGGAGCCGATGTCGCTTCTGCTCAACATTTTAAGTGACAGTTTTTACTGAATATAAATCTTACTTACATGGAGCCATATAATGGAATTACTTAACTAAATTAAGGAATGATCAGATTTACATGTATACACAGAAATAATGTAGTTACTAATATAACAGACACATATTTATAAAATAAAAGAATGTGTTGGCAACTGCCAACATGGCAGGAATTAATATCCCACAACTATTGCCGTCTTGGTGGACAATAATAACGGTTTCCCGCAGCCTTGCCAACAAGTGATCAGCACAAAACTCTAACGTTCTCACGGGAAGCTGACACACAAAAAAATATAATAACGGTTTCCCACAGTTCGGTCCGCCCACGGATCACCAACACAATGTAACATATTAACACATACAAGTAATGATATAAGCATACAAGAACATACAAGTACTGATATAAGCATACAAGTAATAATATAATATACATACAAATAATGATAAAATATATATGCACATACAAGTAATTATCCATGGAAATAGTCCTTATTTTATATTTATATACTTATCCAATAGGGGTACGTAACAGAGGGATGGTTGGTGGGAGGCAGGATTGGGGTTAGGCAGGGTTGGTGGGAGGTAAGGTTGGTGGGAGGCAGGTTGGTGGGAGGCAGGCTTGGTGGGAGGCAGGCTTGGTGGGAGGCAGGCTTCGTGGGAGGCATGTTTGGTGGAAGTCAGGGATTGGGGGGTGGCAGGGTAGGTGGGAGGCAGAGTTAGTATGAGGCACGGTTGGTGGGAGGCAGAGTTGGTGGGAGGCAGGGTTAATGGAGGCTCACTACCCTGTATCTCTAAGTTCTCCCAGAACTGTCCACAAGGGGTCTTCTGTCGCTCTCCCAAACTGCTACACAATGAAGTTTTCCTCGATCACCAATGATGCTCCACCACTGATTCCACAGACACGTGCAACTCCACTTCACTGTTGCTTCACACTGCTTGAGGTCCAACTCCTCACTATGGGAGTCTGCTCTTCCACAGAGATCAGTCCTCCTTCTACAGCCTTGGACTTCCATCCACTAACTCCTGCTCTGGCTTCGAAGTTCCATCAACTTCTCCTCCACACAAACCTGCAACCCAATGACATGCCAATAAAAATGTTTCCCTACTAACATATAACTAAAATATATTCACACACTCTAGGGAACAAAGTTAAAGACAATTTAAATAATAAATTCAATTATATTTCACATGGTAAGTATCATAATTTAAGCAATTCAACTTAATGTTCAAGATTAATATGCAAAGTGAGTCATCTTCCAAGAATTCGAGAACCCTACAACTGTCTGCTCCTGATCATCACACAACACTTGTAAACATGTACAAGTCACCTTTCATGCTCAGTTCACCAAGTGTCTGCCTATAGCTGGATAGAGAGGGGGGGGGATGGTCTGTAGTTGATAGTTGACAGAGACGGTCCTGCCCCGCCGGCTGACAGCCTCTCTGGCTAGGCTGTCCTCTGCTCTGCTGGCTGGTCTCCTATTGGTTCCCCTCATGCTCTACAGCTCACTCAGTATATATTGGGAAACCTAGTAGCTAACTCCGCCCACAAGTAGATAGCCTCAGGCACTCTACCAAGCCACTCCTTAAACGTCGGCATGTTTGACGGACCTACCCGGCTACCAGGCTACAATTATCAGATTAGCGGAAGCAAGGTGAAATTTGCATGGCTGACCTCAGGTCACTTGAGGTCATTAACGCTTAGAGGTGTGAGTCTCAGGCCGACAAACTGGCGCCTCTCAAATCCCTGTCTGTGACTCATGAATTATATGTATATATTAAATAAAACTAAACCAAAACACCTTTATGATGTTACAACGTAGCCACACATTTACAATGCTAACCAGCATATATACATTTTCTCCGTGGACAGGGTAAGAGATGTGTCAAACATATAGTTCAGGCGTTTATTGAACACTCAACTACAGAAGTGATTCGGTGCTTTTAAAATGCTAAGCTAACCTACATACGTAAATACATAGATATACAGATTCATGTATGCCCTACATAAAGTGTTCGATGTGTATTTTACATAGTGTCATTAATGTGATAGTGTCATAGTGTATTAATGCAATGCTCTGATAACACATCATAGTGAATTCTTATAACGTTGGATAAGAAACAAATTGAACAAGAAGGAGTTTGTGGCAAGACAGTGGCACCAGCTGGATGAGAAGGGAAGAATTTGGACCACCATGTGGAGAGGAGCTCTGGCCTACAGGGACGTCAACAATTAAGGCGAACATCGCTTCATAAATCACCTGGTTGTGCTTTTGGATGCTTACTTAGAGGTGAGTGCAGAGTCATATACAAAGTCAGTCATATAAGGTGTACAGTGTTTTTTATATAATAATTAGCTTTGGACTTAAGTTAAAATACGAAAAAGTAGCTCGAGAGTCTCAGCTTGGTACTGTTTTTTTCACACCTGGGAGCCGGTCGGCCGAGCGGACAGCACACTGGACTTGTGATCCTGTGGTCCCGGGTTCGATCCCGGGCGCCGGAGAGAAACAATGGGCAGAGTTTCTTTCACCCTATGCCCTTGTTACCTAGCAGTAATATAGGTACCTGGGTGTTAGTCAGCTGTCACGGGCTGCTTCCTGGGGGTGTAGGCCTGGTCGAAGACCGGGCCGCGAGGACACTAAAGCCCCGAAATCATCTCAAGATAACCTCAAGATATGGTCCAACAAATGGCGACTAAAGTTCAACCCAAGCAAATATAAGGTTTAGAAACTAGAGGGGAGGAAATAGGAGGCCAGACACAGGAAACCAAATGGGAGATGATATCTTTCATGAAACGGACAGAGAGAGAAAGATCTAGGAGTTGAAATCACACCAAACCTGTCTCCTGAAGCCCACATGAAATGAATAACATCAGCGGTGTATGTAAGGCTAAGTAACATCAGGGCTCCCTTGAGGAACCTGTGTAAGGAATCCTTAAGAATCTTGCATACCTCATATGTAAGACCAATCCTGGATTACACGACCGCAGCATGGAGCTCGTACCTTGTCAAGCAACAAGACGAAGCTGGAAAAGGTTCAGAGGTTGCTATTAGGCTAGTCCCAGAACAAAGAGGTATGAGTTACGAGGAAAGGCTGCGTGAAATGCAGCTCATGTCACTGAAAGACAGGCGAGCTCGGGGAAACATGATCACAACCTACAAAATTCTCAGAGGAATTGATAGGGTAGATAAAGATCAACTGTTTAAGACGGGTGGTACGCAAACAAGGGGACACAGGTGGAAACATAGTACCCAGATGAGCCACAGAGATATTAGAAAGAACGTCTTCAGTGTCAGAGTAGTTAACAAATGGAATGCATTAGGCAGTGATGTGGTGAAGGCAGACTACATACACAGTTTCAAATGTATATATGATAGAGGTCAGTAGGTTTAGGAATCTGTACACCAGTTGATTGACGGTTGAGAGGCGGGACCAAAGAGCCAAAGCTCAACCCACGCAAGCACAACTAGCTGAGTACATGAATTTCACTTTGTGACCTTTCAGCTGTATCTTATTTATTCTTTTCTTACAACCCTCAACTATGGACTTGAATATTGGATTTCGACTGTTTAAGGAATCAAGTGCTCCTCGGCTATCGACAAATACAAAAACATCTTTGTCGTCTTGACATACTTCCTCCGAACAAGCCTGAATGGTCAGCAAGTCAGCGTGTGTGGATATATAATTACTAAGTCGAAATTCAATTTTCCTGTCCACAGTTCCAAACTCAGTATATTCCCTTTTTTAGGACACCACACCCTGCCCTGTCATCCTCCGCCACCGACCTGTCACAATATACATGTAAACTGTTGCCTCTTGGTAACCGAGATATCATGCTTCCATACAAACATCGTAATTGTCCCGTTTCATGATGAATCTTTTTGACCTTGAGAGGAACAATTTCTACTTCTATTTTCTGTACTTTCCATGAAGCAGACCTATTACACTGTCGAGAGAGTTTGCAGCTGTCAAGTACATCGCATTCCCTGAGGTCATTAGCAAATACCTTCGTGTAGCATGTCTCTCTCCGTTTCTTGGAAGTGTGTACGTCACTCGAGCAATCCTGAACGCTGTGAAACAGCTTATCCCCTCCTCCTCTCCTCATGAAACGAATAGATATTCTAGTGTTAATGTCACGGACTGAATCACACACACACACTCTGTAAGTTTAATTCCATTCTCATTATTTCAACCATTGCATTTCTTTGACATCCAAGAATGATCATCATAGCCTCGTTCTGTATCAACTCTAGTTTTTTAATTCTGCCTTGCCCAGTGTAAGACAAAACCGGAGCTGCATAATCTATCAGGGACCGAGCAGTGCTTATGTATATCATCCGCAAGATAGGTAGCCCAACACCTTTACCAGAAAATGCTAGCGCCTTTAGAGGATGCTGTTGGGCTCAACACAAAGGTGCTGATATGATTCAGCACCTTTGTGCTGAATCTTTTTCAGCACTTTTACTATGGCATGTGTACCCAACATACATGCCCAGATACTTGTACTTCTCAACACGGCTCAGATCCTTACCATTTAGAGTAAGTATTATATTTCTTCGTTTCCTATACTCATATTTGGTTTTGTCTGCATTTATAACTAGGCCTAACTTGTGACAGGTTGTACCAAGTATGTAAAGAGCGGTTTCAAATTAATTCCCATAAGTGCTTTGTATAAGAAGGTCATCAGCATATATGATCGTCGTGACCCCTGGAGGATACATCACTGATACTAATCTGTTCATTAATACATTGAATAAGGTGGGACTTAAAACTCCCCCTTGTGGGGTACCTAACTGAGACCGCCTTTCCCCAGACATGTATCCCTAGTAATTCATCTGATCTTTTCTCACTTGAAGCTAATCTCGTAATCAATGTAGCGATCTCCCTGATATTCCAGATCTCCCCTGATCAACTGCTTCTTGTAGATCAACAAATCTCTACAATTGTCATCCAAAGTTGACAAACACTCTTATGAGACAATCCGCAGTACTTTTGCCCTTGATAAAGCCAAAGAGGTTATTGGACATGTTATCTCCTACAAAGTCGAGTAGCCTATGTAACAAAATCCTATCCATCATATTAGGATTATGATGGATAGGAGGCCTGAAGCCTCCGTTTGACTTGGGTATAGGAATGATAACAGCCTCCTTCCATTTTCTTGGAAACTTTCCCTCCCTAAAACTCTCAAGTAAGGGACTAGGTTTCCTAACTGCAAAATAATTAAGAATGTCATACGTTACTCCATCTTACTCCGGAGCAGTAGAGCTCCAAGGGTTCCTTAGGGTTGTTATAGCCGGAGGAAAGGGTTGTAGAGATAAGCTCCCACAGCCTGTAAAGTGCCCCTGATGGCGTGCATCTCAAATAGCCTCTGACAACCAAGTCCAGCTCCTGGCCTGCACGTGTGGCCTACCCTCTAGGCCTGGCGGAACTGCTTCTACCGACATGAGAAGGGGCGAAGGCGGGTCTTTGGCGCCTTAAAATCAGTTGCTTTGGGCAGATGGGACTCGTTAGCCTGGAAAGGCAGCTAATCTAGGGGAAGGGAAAACCCCGAATTCAAACCTCTGCTGTCTTGTGGCTAAACCCACCCATGAGAAAAATTTCAGAAGTCAACCCTGAGGAAAAATCCGGAGTCGGAGTCCCTAAGGCAGTTTGCAGTTGTTTACAGCTACATTCTGGCAACTCCTGCGACGACACTGGTGCCAAGCGTATCGACACCTGTCCTTCCTTTGGTGGCGTGGAGAGGGTGGATCTGCTACATGGGCAACAGCTGGTCCTCCATAATTAATGCCCAGGCCTGTGCCCTGGAGAGGACACTCCAGGCTCAACACGGGAAGTGACAGTTACCGGTGATAAGCCTACCACTCAATTGGCATAGAGTGAGGTGCCAGAGATTGCTTCCATCGGTGGGAGAAATCATCTAATTTCATAGGACAGCTACCGCCCACCTCAAGTTGGGCAGCCCCCAGCCAATAAGGTGCTGTCCTGCCACGGTCCGCCTGCTCCACTGGGTGCGTGTGGCTTATGCCACAATCCAATAAGCGGATCATCAACCCATGCACCAGGCAAGAGAAAACAAACACAGAGCCACCCAGCTCTCAAACTGGGCACATGGAATATAAGGACCAAGACACTGGGTCTCTCGGAAGATCTACTGGAAGTGAACGACGCCCGCAAGACAGCTGTGATCAACAATGAACTGAGCAGGCTCCAGATGGACATAGTCGCCCTGCAGGAGACATGTCTGCCAGCAACCAGCAGCACACGGTAGAAGGCCTTTACCTTCTTCTGGCAGGGCAAACCACCAGAAGAGGTAAGGGAGCATGGCGTTGGCTTTGCCATCAGGAACAGGTTGTTAGGGTCATAGTACCGCCCACAGAGGGGTCTGAAAGGATCATCAAACTTCATCTTCATACTGCAGCAGGAACGGTCAGCCTCATCAATGCCTATGCACCAACACTGACCTCCTCTACTGAAGCGAAGGACAAGTTCTATGATGACCTTAGCCTAGCTCTCAGAGACATACCTCAACAAGAGTCAGTTTTCCTCCTGGGAGATTTTAATGCAAGAGTTGGTTCTAATCACAGCTCTTGGCCTTTCTGCCTGGGCCAGTTTGGATTTGGGAACATGAAAGACAGTGGGCAGCGCCTCCTGGAGTTCTGCTGCCGTCATGATCTCTGCATCACCAATTCCTTCTTCGACACCAAGCCCGAGCATAAGGTTTCCTGGAGACATACCAGGTCTAAGCATTGGCACCAACTCGACCTGCGCTTACAGGGCGTAGCAATCTGAGAAATGTCAAATTGAACTGCAGCTTCACGAGCGCAGATTGTGACACCGACCACTCTCTCGTCGTTTGCAGAGTAAAGTTCCAGCCCCGGAAATTCCACAGAGCAAAGAAGGAGGGAAGACCACGCATTAACGTAAACTAGACCCGAGACCTCCACAAGGTGGAGGAATTCACTGCTGCGCTGGTAAATGCCCTTCCTTTACCAGCCTGCGATAGTGCAAGTGAGGTGGTCACATCTCAGGGGCACTATTTTCAACACTGCCATGTCCACCTTCGGTAAGAGGCAGAATAAGTCAGCAGATTGGTTCGAGGCCAGTGCAGAGGAACTGTTACCCCTAGTAGAGGAAAGAGACGAGCTTTCTCTCATCCTACAAGAACCTGCCCTCAGAAAGGACGTAGAGGCCCTCCATACTGCCCGCAGTAGAGTTCAACAAACTGCGAGGCGTTGTGCTAACGATTACTGGCTTCGACTCTGTTCCAGCATCCAGACTGCAGCCACTCTCGGCAACATAAGAGGCATGTACGAAGGGATCAAACAGGCAACAGGTCCTACACAAAACTGGACGGCTCCTCTAAAGTCAGCCACTGGAGAGAGACCGTGATCAACAGATGAATCGCTGGGTGGAACATTACTCTGAACTCTACTCCAGAGAGAACTTGGTCAGTGTAGAGGCTTTGGATTCAATCGAATGCCTGCCCATCATGGAAGAACTTGATCTTGAACCAACTGTAAAAGAAGTAGAGAAAGCAGTGGATTCACTTTCCTCAGGGAAGGCCCCAGGAGACGACGGGATTCCGCCTGAAGTTCTCAAGTGCGCTCGTGGAACACTTAAATCTGAGCTTCATGAACTTCTGTGCCAGTGCTGGAGGGAGGGCTCGGTGCCACAAGACATGAGAGATGCAAATATCATCACTCTTTACAAAAATAAAGGTGACAGAAGCGATGTCAACAACTATTGTGGCATATCCCTCCTCAGCGTCGTTGGCAAACTCTTCGCTAGGGTCGTCTTAGTCAGGCTTCAGATTCTTGCCGAAAGAGTGTACCCCGAATCACAGTGTGGTTTCCGAGCAGAGAGATCGACCACTGACATGGTGTTCTCCCTGAGACAGCTTCAAGAAAAGTGCAGGGAGCAGAGAAAAGCCTTGTACATCGCCTTCATTGACCTTACAAAAGCCTTCGACCTCGTGAGTAGGGACAGACTCTTCAAGATCTTGGCCAAAATTGGCTGCCCACCCACCCTACTCAGCATGATATAATCGTTCCACAAGGACATGAAGGGGCCAGTCGTGTCCGAGGGCTCAACTTCTGAACCATTGAACATCAACAGTGGTGTTAAACAGGGGTATGTCCTTGCTCCAACCCTGTTCGGCATCTTCTTCGCAATCCTCGTCAAGCATGCCTTTGGAACAACCAGAGAAGGCATCTATCTCTGTACAAAATCTGATGGAAAGCTCTATAATCTATCCAGGCTCCGAGCAAAGACAAAAGTACAGATGCGAATCCTCAGGGAGTTCCTCTTCGCCGACGACGCAGCGATTACCACACACACAGAGGAGGACAGCTTGAGACTGTCCTCCTTCACACAGAGGAGGACAGCTTGAGACTTCAAGAAGACCTGGACAAGCTGCAGGAATGGTCGAACAAATGGCTGTTAGAGTTTAACCCAAGCAAATGTAATGTAATGAAGATAGGGGTAGGAAGCAGGAGACCAGATACAAGGTATCATTTGGGAGATGAAATACTTCAAGAGTCAGAGAGAGAGAAAGACCTGGGGGTTGATATCACGCCAGACCTGTCCCCTGAAGCTCATATCAAGAGGATAACATCAGCAGCATATGCCAGGTTGGCTAACATAAGAACGGCCTTTAGAAACTTGTGTAAGGAATCTTTCAGAACATTATATACCACATATGTCAGACCAATCCTGGAGTATGCGGCTCCAGCATGGAGTCCCTATCTAGTCAAGCATAAGACTAAACTGGAAAAGGTTCAAAGGTTTGCCACCAGACTAGTACCCGAGCTGAGAGGTATGAGCTACGAGGAGCGACTGCAGGAATTAAACCTCACTTCGTTGGAAGACAGAAGAGTTAGGGGGGACATGATCACCACATTCAAGATTCTCAGGGGAATCGACAGGGTTGATAAAGACAGGCTGTTTAACACAAGGGGCACACGCACTAGGGGACACAGGTGGAAGCTGAGTGCCCAAATGAGCCACAGAGATATTAGAAAGAACTTTTTTAGTGTCAGAGTGGTTGACAAATGGAATGCATTAGGAAGCGATGTGGTGGAGGCTGACTCCATACACAGTTTCAAATGTAGATATGATAGAGCCCATTAGGCTCAGGAAACTGTACACCTGTTGATTGACGGTTGAGAGGCGGGACCAAAGAGCCAGAGCTCAACCCCCGCAAGCACAACTAGGTGAGTACAACTAGGTGAGTACACAGCAGAAGGCCTGCAGCAGCTACTCAACCGCTTTGCCGCAGCCTGTTCCGCATTTGGCCTGACAATCAGCCTGAAGAAGACGCAGGTGATTGGACAAGATGTCAATGAGCTACCCTGTATAAATATAGCAGACTATGTGCTGGAAGCAGTTCACGAGTTTGTGTACCTGGGCTCAACAATCTCAGACACCCTTTCCCTGGACACTGAGTTCAACAGGCGTATCGGGAAGACCGCAACAACACTGGCCAGGCTCACAAAGCGAGTTTGGGAAAATGCCAAACTGACAGTGCACACCAAGGCACAAGTCTACATGGCATGTGTGGTGAGTATACTTCAATACGGCTCAGAATCCTGGACCCTGCGTTCTCGCCAGGAGAGACGGCTCAATACCTTTCACATGCGAAACCTGAGACGCATCCTTGACATCACGTGGAAAGACCACGTCACCAACAATACAGTACTCGTGAAAACAGAAGTCCCTTCAATGTTCACTCTCCTGAAACAGAGACGCATGCGATGGCTGGGACATGTCACACGCATGGTCGATGTCCGCATACCGAAGGACCTCTTGGATGGAGAACTGGCATCAGGAAGGAGACCTACCGGAAGACCTCCGCTGTGTTTCAAAGATGCCTGCAAACGCGACCTCAAGCAGATGATCATCGATATCAACACTTAGGAGGCAGCAGCTGTGGAAAGATCTGCCTGGAGATGCAAAGTGCAGAAGGGACTCCATCAATTCGAGGATGAACTGAAGAGGCAGGTGGAGGATAATAGACTTCAGAGGAGATCTCGACCACAGTCAGACGCACCCGCTTCGGCGATTATCTGCGCTCGCTGCAGTCGGGACTGTCATTCTCGGGTTGGCCTTCACAGCCACAGCAGGCGCTGCATCTGACTAAACTACACCAACTAGACACCCAGGGCATAACTCCATAACCCCACGCGATTGACGGATGCCTACTACTCCATCTTACCCCGGAGCAGTGGAGCTGCCTCTTTTTATAGCATCAGGTAGCTCAGCGTACGTTATCTCGGTGCGTGTTACTGATCCAGTATTTAAAGCACATAAAGTTACTCCATTTCTAATATTTTTCTTATGACTCGATGGTGACTCGTGTCTTCAGATAAGGACTCCATATTAGCAGCACTAGCCCATTTATCTACTAATTCATTAGAAACATTTCCTGGATCTATGTGAGCTGTAAATTTGGTCTCATAACCCCTGATTTTGTTTACTGCTCTACATATGGCTTTGAGGTTCTTAGTAAGAAACCCTTCCTCCCACCATTTCTGCCTCCTTCTATCCCTGCTTCCCACCATCTCTGCCACCCACCAACCCTGCCTAACAACAACCCTGGCTCTCACCAAACCTGCCTCCCACCAACTCTGCCTCCCACCATCTCTGCCTCCTACCAACCCTGCCTTCTACAAGCCCTGCCTCCCACCAAACCTGCCTCCCACCATCCCTGCCTCCCACCATCTCTGCCTTCCACCATCTCTGCCTCCCACCAATTCTGGCTCCCACCTACTCTGCCTCCCACCCCTCCCTGCCTCCCCCACTTTGCCACACATCAACCCTGCCACCCACCATCTCGGCCTCCCACCATCCCCACCTCCCACCATCTTTTGCCTCCCAACAACCCTACCCCCACCATCTCTCCCTCTCACCAACCCTGCCTCCCACCATCTCTGCCTCCCACCAACCCTGCCTCCCACCAACTCTGCCTCCCACCAACTCTGCCTTGAGGAACGCTAGATGGTTGCAAATTCCGCCATTCATCAGATTAGATAGTCTTAAAGGGTCACGTTGTGAAAGATCGTCAGAGAAGTTGGTCAATGGTCTGTTATTGACCCTTGATTCAATTTCGGTGACAATGGTGTGAAGCTCTTGTAGATGAATCTTTTGGTAGTGGAGGGTTTTCCTTAAACACCACTTGACTGTTCCCACCGTCCGGACATAGAAGCCTCCATGCCACGGTCCTCTAGGAGGATTGGGTTATGAACTTCCAGTGGTACTGCTGTTGATTTAGGGTAGTGCATACCACTGGGTGATTCCAGACTTCCCTAAGACATGCTTCCCCTGCCATAAAGTCGGACCCAATGACTGA
Organism: Procambarus virginalis; assembly: GCA_020271785.1. NCBI lineage: Eukaryota > Metazoa > Arthropoda > Malacostraca > Decapoda > Cambaridae > Procambarus > Procambarus virginalis. Next base: position 34,346 of record WNGS01169115.1, read on the forward strand.
GATAATAAAGTTTGGACAGGATCGATGGGCCACAAACCTAAGGAAAGCAGGTATGAATGACTCGGCCCTCATGTCTGGGGTCCCTACACAGTATTAGGGATGTAATTTTGGAGATAAATGTAGCCTCTGTGATTAGATTAATGAGGGGGTGGAGCTAATGAATTAATGTCTGTTATGAAATGTAATCAACAATGAATGTTAATGAATAATAAGAGCATATGAGTACCTTATGTTCTAATCTTATAGAGCATGATGGTATTCCAGAATGTATTGCTTTGCCGAAGANACAATTTGCAAGGCAGATATTTGGTTTTATGGGCCTAGATGGTTAGTGAATGGCAGTTGCCTGAACAAAAGCCGCACGTCATCACGACACAAACCATAACTACCACCAGGCAGCAAGCTCAAATATCAGTCTTGGATTGTACTCGTTACTCCTCGCTCATCAAATTAATCAATGTAACACAGAACGTGTTTCAATATCTCAGGAAAAAAGGTATAAAATACACTTTTCCTGATGCACTTATCTATTGGGTAAGACAAGCCCAGACAGAAACTTATGGTAAGAACTATGAAAATCTTCCACATAAGTTAAAACACAATCTCGGTCTGTGGATAGACCAAGAAAATCACAACATTCTGCGTTGTGGAGGGAGACTTAAACACGCAGATGTTAATCTAGATACCGTGCATCCATGGCTTTTACCAAAAAATCATTGGATCACCAGGTTGATTGTGTTACATACACATCAACAAATCATCAAACATGGAGGAGTGTTAGACACACTCACACAAATCAGACAACAGTACTGGATTCCTCAGGGAAGACAGTCAGTCAAATCAATCTTGAAAAATTGCATGATATGCCGAAGGTACGATGCAAAAACTTGCATCGTACATCGTATTTTGCAAAAACTTGCAAAACTTGATCCAGGGCCACCACCTCTACCAAAAAGAACGTGTGGTCCATCTACATCCTTTCGAAACGACCGGAGTAGATTATACAGGAGCAATATATCTAACAGGGACTCCAGATAAGCAACCTATCAAGGCATACATCTGTCTGTTCACCTGTGCTACCACCAGGGCAGTACATTTAGAGGTAACACCCGATATGACTGCTCAATCATTTATTCAAGCTTTCCGCAGATTCGCAGCACGCCGATCATGCCCCAAGCTGATGATTTCAGACAACGGAGCAAACTTGGTAGCTGGAGAAGCATGTCTACGGGAAATCTGTTCCCATCCTGCAGTTACTTCCACACTGGAACAGCGTCATTGCAGATGGAAATTTATCCCTCCAAGAGCCCCATGGCACGGAGGATTTTATGAACGGTTAATAGGAACTGTCAAAAGATCCTTGAGAAAATCTCTACACCGTCAGAAAATCAATCTTCAAGAACTCCAGACAGTAATCACGGAAATTTGAATCAAGGGTGAATAACCGGCCGTTGACTTACTTGTCTGATGATCCTACTCAACATGAGCCATTAAGTCCTGCACACCTAATGTATGGAAGACTTCTGACTCCAGTACCATCTCTAGTGGATGATGAGATCAGAGATCCCTCATATGTGAGTCAGAGCGAGTTGGTTCAGGGGTATAAGCATCTGTCCAGCATAATCCAAAAATGGAATGATGTTTGGACAAAAGAATATCTTACATCTCTCCGAGAACATCACTATGGGGCCAATGTCCCACATAATATATCTAATCTCCAACCTGGCGATATTGTCTTGGTAGACAGTGATGGCCCTAGGGCTGACTGGCCATTAGGTAAAGTTGTCTCAGTCCATCCAGATAGCCAGGGGATTTTGAGAATAGTCAAGATCCTGTCTAAAGGAGCAACTTCCCTGAAGACATTGGACAAACTCATCCACATGGAATCAGTGAGCCAGCTGCAGTTAGATCCTGAGAGACCTCAAGACATTCTAACTACACATGACCCACAGACTCCTAACAGGCACAATCGTCCACAATGGACAGCCGCACAAAAGTGCAAGCAAAATTTGCACTTGTATTATCAATCCGATGGAGAGTAAATAAATACATATGGTTACTACTGTCCTTAGTATAGGACTCTGTGCCAGTTCTCTCCCTCTGGAAGATGTGGGAAATTTTACCCACCATATCTAATGATCATCTAAGAAATGTATTATTTCTATATCATATCAAATCATATCTATATCATATCTATATCAAATCTATATCATATCAGAATCATATCAGAATCACAATAGATTCACAACATAGCTTGATCCTAGATGACAATGCCACTATGATCACGTACGCCATAGGGCCCTATAGATGCCTACGTGACTTAGTGCATGTTCTTTCAAGGATCCAGAAGCTTCTAGAAGGATTTGTTAATTAAAAATTTATTGGAACATGACGTAGTATCCGGTAGAGATAAAATCGAATCCTTATTAAGAGTCAGTGGTATTATCAAGTACTACTTATAATCTTTAAATCCTATATCATATTTTATTATAATCACATCTTATCTCAATCATAAGTCTAGACTGTAAAAATAATCAATCGATATTCATTGAAGCAACCTCTCAAGGGAGAGTGGGAGGGACATCTTGGGAACAAGAAGCGCCCACCACTGCCCGCGAGCAGAACGCGTATGTTTACACAACTGTGTACACGTGACGGTCCCTTAGCGAACATTTTCAGCTCAAGGACACCTTATCTAATATCATTATCACCAGTGAACACTCTCTAGAACTGGGGGAGTACCTGGACAATATATCAACAAGGAAAATCCTAGAACATTTATATCTATAAGTGAAGTGGAGCATTTAGTGACGCGGTCTCCACCTTCATCCCTAATCTCATCCCTAATCTTCATTGTTATCTTCTGCAACGCAGTCCAATATCCGTAGCAAAGCTGCTAGATCAAACAGCAACGCTGTAATCTAAAATATCGTGCCTAAACTCGCCAAGAGAGTTCTTCAGTCTGGCACACTTTGTCAGACAGGCACCCGGCTTCAGCTAAGTTTATTGAATGTTATTACTGTAGCGTATTAGTTGGCCAATTAAAGCTAGTATAACATTAATATTCTATAAGACTGATAGTCGGTAAAAAGGCGAGGCAACGCCTCATATTTCTGTGAGTTTATTATTAATATTGTGGTACAGCAGAATCTTATCCAAGCTCTGAACCTCATGAGTGTCCAGACTGTCAGAAAGGATTGTCACAATAAGTAAACTAATACACATGAGTGTCCAGAGTGTAGGAAGAGATTCAACAAGCTGACTGTATTTAATCATATACATTGATCATATACATTGCAAATACTTGAATATATAAATTAAGTTAACAATTGCTTGCTTAGTTATTTTTTAAGTAATCATATAAGTTCATTAAATTGAATATAATTTTAGTACTCAGTAACAGTACTTAGACCATATTTAGGTCATTTATCATACTTTACAATTTACAATTTAAAGTGTTGTATTGTTTAAAGTATAAGTGTATTGGCTGTTAATTGCTAAGGTGCTAGGCTAGACTGTGTATGTTTAAATCTCTGATTTAAACAGAGCCAGTGTTCAGTCAAATAACTGAATTATAAAATCTTATCCTTGTATAAAAATACAAGCTGATGTGAGATACCTGTTGGCAGGTGGACGTGGAACTGCAATCAACCTATCAACTAATTCACTCACCCCACCTGCCCCTTACAGCCCATTATCTGTCATTAGGAAAAGAGGAGCTAGGATTTACGACCCTAGCTAGAGATTTTAGTTGAATTAATTTGCAGACAGTAATTAATTTAATTTAGTTCAGTACAAGTCTCTGGTAGTCTCCTCTTATATCAATCACAGCAGGTTTTTCCCATACAGGGCTTGCTAGTCACAGGTATTAGACCTGTGATATTCGAGTCAATTTCCTGCTAGAGTACAGGGAAGCTTGTGTCGTGTAGTTGCCAACACTTTCCTCTTTAGTATTATATATGAATAATTGTGATTATTATTAACTATATTACCTCTGTTCATGTATGTAAAGTTGATAATTCTTATTTAAGTTATTTTAATGTTTGCTTTAGCCCAGTTATGTCGCTCATTAAAGCAAATTAATTTTATTATAAATTTACCATTTGTTATGTTGTGAAAGAGAGCGAGTGTGTGTCCTGACGCCACGAAGTTCAGTAGCTTGTAGACGGGCCTCGGGTCAACTGGTCTGATTACGGATAAGTGTTTGTTCTGTGTAATTTTTTCTGTTTAGCTTTTAGTAGGTATAATTATCTGGGTAGTTAATCCTTAGTATATTACTTCGTAATAGGCAATCTGTTTACCGTTATACATAAAGCGAAATATTAAGTTGATTATAAATACCCATTTTATTTTATATGAATAGTTTATATACATGGGTGATATTTTTTCCTGGGTATTTCCTTCTAATTATATTGTATGTACGTACTTACCAGGTTATACTGGTTGCACGTATGTAGATACAGATTCACGTACATCTCCCTAGCACATTAACATCTTGTCTCTGTAAGTGCAACGAACCATACGTACACGTTGAGGGAAGGTTGCGATGGTGAGAGGCAGAGTTGGTGGGAGGCAGGGTTGGTGGGAGGCAGGGTTGGTGGGAGGCAGGGTTGGTGGGAGGCAGAGTTGGTGGGAGGATGGGTTGGTGGGAGGCAGGGATGGTGGGAGGCAGGGTTGGTGGGAGGCAGGGTTGGTGGGAGGATGGGTTGGTGGAAGGCAGGGATGGTGGGAGGATGGGTTGGTGGAAGGCAGGGTTGGTGGGAGGCAGGGTTGGTGGGAGGATGGGTTGGTGGGAGGCAGGGATAGTGGGAGGCAGGGTTGGTGGGAGGCAGGGTTGGTGGGAGGCAGGGTTGGTGGGAGGCAGGGTTGGTTGGAGGATGGGTTGGTGATAGGATGGGTTGGTGGGAGGCAGGGTTGGTGGGAGGATGGGTTGGTGGGAGGCAGGGTTGGTGGGAGGCAGGGTTGGTGGGAGGCAGGGTTGGTGGGAGGCAGGGTTGGTGAGAGGCAGGGTTGGTGGAGGCAGGGTTGGTGGGAGGATGGTTGGTGGGAGGATGGGTTGGTGGGAGGATGGGTTGGTGGGAGGCAGGGTTGGTGGGAGGATGGGTTGGTAGGAGGATGGGTTGGTGGGAGGCAGGGTTGGTGGGAGGCAGGGTTGGTGGGAGGCAGGGTTGGTGGGAGGCAGGGTTGGTGGGAGGCAGGTTGGTGGGAGGCAGGGTTGGTGGGAGGCAGGGTTGGTGTGAGGCAGAGTTGGTGGGAGGCAGGGTTGGTGTGAGGCAGAGTTGGTGGGAGGCAGGGTTGGTGTGAGGCAGGGTTGGTGAGAGGCAGGGTTGGTGGGAGGCAGGGTTGGTGTGAGGCAGAGTTGGTGGGAGGCAAGGTTTGTGGGAGGCAGTGTTGGTGGGAGGCAGGGTTGGTGGGAGGCAGGGTTGGTGTGAGGCAGAGTTGGTGGGAGGCAAGGTTTGTGGGAGGCAGGGTTGGTGGGAGGCAGGGTTGGTGGGAGGCAGGGTTGGTGTGAAGCAGGGTTGGGGGAAGGATGAGTTAGTGGGAGGCAGGGTTGGTGGGAGGCAGAGTTGGTGTGAAGCAGGGTTGGGGGAAGGATGAGTTAGTGGGAGGCAGGGTTGGTGGGAGGCAGGGTTGAAGGGAGGCAGGGTTGGTGGGAGGCAGCCTTGGAGGGAGGCAGGTTTGGTGAGAGAGAGAGAGAGAGAGAGAGAGAGAGAGAGAGAGAGAGAGAGAGAGAGAGAGAGAGTGATGCCAGAAGGCACCATTAGCAGAATAACAGCTGCATATACCATTTTGGCCAACATCCGTGTATTTTTCAGAAATTTCGACTAGGGGGCTTTTTGGTCCCTATATACAGGAAAGGTGAGACCCACACTTGAATATGCATCCTCAGAATGGAACCTTTACCTATAAAAGGACAAGAAGAAACTAGAAAACGTCCAAAGATATGCAACGAGACTCGTTCCTGAGCTGAAGGGTTTATGCTATAAGGAAAGACAGAGAACTGGGCCTTACCACACTGTACTAAAGGGGAGAGAAGGGGGATATGATAATAAATAAAATTCTAAGGGAAATTGACAAGGCAGACAAAATAATATTGTTCAAAGCAAAGAACAACAGAACGAGGGATCATAGAAAGAAATTAAAGACCCAAATGAGTCATATGAACGTTAGACAGAACTTTTTCAGTGTCAGAGCTGTCAATAAATGGAACTGTTTAAACGTTGAAGTCGTTGAAGTTAATTAGATTAAACAATTTATATGTAAATATGATTAAAGCGGGATAAAACAGACATTGCAATAATCTAAGAATGTTTAGAAGGTGGGGCTAAAAGCGTAGCTTGACCATGAAGGCACATCTAGGTGAGTATATCTATGCGAGTCCGCACAAACACATACACGCATGCACAGGTCCTTGCAACAGTGTATAGCACTCTGAGGTCGTTGTCCTAAGGGCCCGGGTTTGATTCCCGGGCGAGACAAAGGAAATGGGCAGATTTTTTTTCACCTGATGTTGATGTATCTTTTCATCTAACAGTAAATAGGTACCTGGGAGTTATGCAACTGCTGCGGGCTGCTTCTTGGTGATGTGAGAGGAAGAGAAAAACAACACATGCAGTTGATATGAAAGAGGGAAAATAGGGTTAGAGTCGGTAAATTACACAACCAGCGATTAGAAAGGCGGGGTCCAAGAGCTAAGAGTTCGACCCTACATGTTTATTGTTTTAGATTTAGGTACGCGGAAGGAAATGTCCATGTAGCACGGGCTATAGTGAGCCCGACCCTACAGGCACACAGTAAATACACACACACACAGACCGCTGAACACCTTAACAGGTTGCTGTACCTGGCCCCTGGCCTAGACCCACAACATAAGTTACAGAAGGCGTTATGGAGCTTCCAAGCTACTAGGTGGGTGTGGTAGTGGGTTTAATGTCCAGTAGTGAAGTATGTGCTTTTAATACATACTCACACTTGCTCATACTTCACATTAATAGAAATAAACTATATTAATATTGTTGATTTACTTGTGAATTATTTGTGTGTGAGGCGGCCTCATGTCAGGTGAGGTGAATGACGTCACAGGTAGTTGACCCATCAGGCCAAGCTAGTCAAGAGGCGCGGCGGGCAGTGTGGCGCGGGCCGGCGTGGGGAGAGGTGCTGCTCAGTGTCCGCCTCATTGGTTTTACTAAATTAGTCACCTGGACAGTCCTGTGCATGAGGTTACCTGCGCCAGACTTACAGGCAAGTTACTCTAGATGATTAGTTATTTTATCATATTGTATTCTGTTGGTAGAATAGTCTATATTTGCTGACTGTCTAAAGTAAGCATAGTTACAAGAGGTTAAAGCTTTATTTAAAATAATTAAGTTAGCTATGGTTTACTCATTTGTTAAGATCATGATATTGAGCAATATACCTTTGTCTAGGTAGACTTTTGCCTTAGCTTAACACTTTTGATGAAACTTATTAAAGCAAAATTAAATTCTAAAACGACTATGGGATTATCTATTCCACATCAGCGACTTGAGTTTCAACCTTATCGTGAAATTGACCGTTCGACCAAACGCAGGTGGAAATTGTTTTCCCAAATTATTATAGTTAAATTCTGGCAGTTATAAGGTGTTTCTTGTGAACTGTCAGATTTCATTCCTTGAAATAAGGACCAAAGACTTTTAATCTAGCAACCGTCACATAACCCCCCCCCCCCCGCCCATCCTATGTGAATGAAACTAGCCATCCTGAGTCAGTGTCGTCCACGCTGCAGCCAAATCCAGAGACGCCTTAATTAACATTAACGTCCTGTGTAACAAAGTGCTATGTTTTGTCGAATATAAGCAAATATTAATGAATATATTAATTGTATATGTCTAGATAATAGTTGAATGAAATTATAGCACACGAGTGTATTCAGACCCTCGTCTCTCGCCTAATAAAAATGTATAATAGGTAATATATCAAACTATTTTAAATAGTGTTAAAATGTATGAACTGTTGTGGGTCAGTGCACGACCGAGAATAGACTGACAAGTTAAATGTGAAGCGTTCTTCACGTTCATGTTTGGCTGCCGGGTTAACGACCACTTGGCCGTTGTTGAGAACGTTCATGTTTGGCTGCCGGGTTAACGACCACTTGGCCGTTGTTGAGAACGTTCATGTTTGGCTGCCGGGTTAACGACCACTTGGCCATTGTTGAGAACGTTCATGTTTGGCTGCCGGGTTAACGACCACTTGGCCATTATTGAGAACGTTCATGTTTGGCTGCCGGGTTAACGACCACTTGGCCGTTGTTGAGAACGGCCTGTGGATGAGTCAAGTCTGAGGTTGGGTTTTGCCATTCGGTGGTAAGTAGTCTTTTTAGCTCAACCAATGTCTGACCTGATCGATTGTCTTGCGGGATGTTTCTCAAAATTTACATGTTCAATTTAGTAATTTACATGTTCAATGTTTATTGTGAAATTTCAGGTATGTTCGAGGGTACATCAGTACAACGGCACTGCAGGTATGGTCAACCAGACCCATGAAATTGGTCTCGTACAACGGCACTGCAGGTATGGAGGGATTAAAGTTATTTTGAAATTTTCTCGAATCGCAGTTGGTCATTATGTAGTGGGAAACATATTCCCGCCTAAGTACAATAGGTGAAGGGAACACATCTTAATAATTTTAGTAGGTACACACTATACCTTGAAGCGGTTATCTTCTAATCGGTGTAGTCTAAAGCACTCCATGTGTTAACCACTTCAGAGTGGAGAAAAATCTTCGGGCCCATAATTTGAACCTTTAGTTGTGGTGTATCATATGGTTAATATTACGCCAACAATTTAGATTACATTTCAATCCTTTTCCCCTCCCACACCCCCCCTCTCTCTCCATCCATACTTCTGTTAGTCTGTCTTCTATCCCATCAGTCCAATCAAATATAAATAAATATACCCAAGAAAGTGATGCTTCAGCATTGGTTAAGAGACTGGCAAGAGGAAAGTTTTATCGTGAGGGGAAAGTATTGGGGCTAAACATATCTAGCTGAATATACCGTCGTACAGTTTCGTGAGGCTGAGCACTTGCAGCTACGTGGCCATCATCCGCATCTTACACAAGGTATTGGTAGCCCCTGAACGCTGCAGCATTTCTGCAAATCAACAAATATTGTGGTCAGGCGGCAGGCTTTGTAAAGTGTTAGAGGTGAACGTTTCTGGGTCTCCGGAACGGGGTAACGTGGTGTTCTTGATTTGTTAGTGCTAAGTGCCCCACATTATTGGGGGGAGAAATGATTATATAATAACAAGCGGATCTCCTATGAATAATCAATACAATGCTGGGAAAGTAGTAGTTACTAATGTCAGTAGGGAATATTTCATTTTCCCAAGCTAACAAAGAAGGCTCCGAAGGAAGCAAGTTCTAGGCCGGATGTTCGCCGATGGTTTCCTTCATCCAAGACTACAGCTTAACTTCCTTTCGGATGCTTCCTGAAGCTGTAGAAATATATAACTTAGGTAGAACCATCCTCTATAGATTGGATGTTTGTTCCCGTACAAGATGGTGTCGCTGGAGAGGCGCCAGTGTCTTGGCTGCTGCTTGTATGGAAGATGTGGGGCAGCCTCTTGCTTTAAGGACTCTCCCAGAGCTCTTGCAAGGCTTTACCCAGATTATTTTGCTAGCTAAATATACCCTTGACTCAGATTCTCGGGAAGAAAAGTCATTGTATTAGAACTGTTGGATGATAGTTATAGCTTTGGGATTCGAGCAGCGGTAATCAGCAAAGCACTGCTCGAGAAATGTTCGAACGTGATCAGTTGAGCTGTGTAACGGCTCGTCCTCATAAAGAAAGGGTAAAGTCCATTCCATACACCTGCCAGACCTCCTGTTTATGACTGGGGAAAAATGTTTACACATGACTCACAACTGATGACGTTCAAACATTTCTTGAACAGTGCTTCACTGACGACTCTTTTTTTTCAACCACAATGTTGTAAATGCTTCACCCACATATTAGATACAAATAATCACCATGAGAAACTAAATGCCTAACTTAACCAATGCCTAAATATGCAAAGTATGCTAATATATAAAAATACATACTTGAGAATTCCTATTTGAATGAACAGCGTGTTATATGAATGCGCCTTTAGTGTCGACCACTGGATGGAAAAAAACACTGAAAAAAAGTTGTGTAAACTTGTTTTCATTGATAAACAAGAGGTTCGTTGGCTGGATTAACAATCATTTGTCTTTTATTGATGAGACGGTCTGGGCGATGCATGAACTATTCTTGAACAGTGCTTCACTGACTTCAGCTTCTCAAATAGCAAGTCTAAATGCTTCACTTGTGTACTACAAGCACAAAACTCGCCAAAAAGTCTAATCACATAATGTACGCCTAATATACATTGAATTTTTGGATAATAAATTAAGTATGGGAACAAATGTTTTTATTGCGGTGTTAAAGTTTATGAACGTCTCATGGGACGGCCGCTGCTCTAAGGCCTGGCCTGGAGATTGATTAGTGTGGCTGGTGATCACTATAGTGTGTGGAGGCCTTCAATGTTGCATGCAAAATATTTCTATCACAGCAACACTACACTTGCTCCGATCATCGTCCCTTAAAGTGGCAGTAAGAATTGTTGTCCACCCTGAAGAGGATGACATCAGTTACATATACGAGGCACTGTTATTTGGGCCTTATTTGTGGTCCTGCGGACTCCACTTCCCTTAGTTTTCCTGTAATTTTATCCTTAATACAAAAAATTGTGCCAGTGCTCTGGCAGCCTCCCTGGTGTGCTTGGGTTTGGGGTACTAAAAGTTGGTCGTATACTTCAGTCTCTGGCTGTAGGTTAATTAAGGAATGCCCCAAATGGCTTGTTTATCATCACAGACCAACAGGTCGTAACACTTGCAGGAGAGAATTTCGAAGTAACTAAATCTTTTGTATGGGACTTTACCTCTTTGTTGTAACTCTCTCTTCCGTTGTACCCATAGTCGTCGTCTCTTCTGTAGCTCTCCTCTAATTCTCTCGTCCGTAGTGTTTTTCCAAAATCTAATGCTCCTCTGAGGCCAGTGTTACACTTGGCGATCGTTCCCTTGGTTGTGACTTGTTCATTCAGATGACTGGTTTAAATTATAGGGTAGGAACCACAGCGTGCTCTGGGAGGGAGGGAAAGGTAGCCCCCGTTAGCAAATACCCGCAGGTCATCCCATGGTCTCAGTTGTAGGTATAGCTGCTTTGTTGTGGAACCAGGCGTGGTTCCACAAAGGGGACAAGGCGTCTCCTCTTAGCTCTTGCTCTGGACCTGTCGTTGTCTCCGGTCTGTTTGCAATCTAACTTTATTAAATTAAGTTTATTCTTTCATTCGACATGTATAAATTTTCTGCTGNTTTAATAAGTCAATATTGACTATACAAGTGCGAGAACGGGTTGCGTCCTCAGCTTGTATGTTGACACTGGCTCCCTATCTCTCCAGGACCGGAGTTGATTGCTACTGTCTTCGCTATCTTGCACGATCCTTTCAACATCCTTCCTATCGCCTCTGTTGTGCTTTAACTTTTACCCCTCCTGCGATTCCTGTTCCTCTTCACCACCTCCCTCTTTCTGTCCAGTTATCTCGCTTACAGGATTCTCTTTCCGTTCGTATTTATAATTTTCTCCTCGTGTTGTTCCTTCTTTGCCCCCAGGAGTCCCCCCCTTCCACAGTTTTGTACATCCTTGACCCACATCACTAAAGCTTTTACCTCCTACGGTTCTAAACGCCTTTTCCTTGAGCACTTTCTTCTCACTCGCACTCCGTTTTTGTTCTTCACTGATGGGTCTAAGTCTGTGGACGGTGTTGGCTGCTCTGTTGTTTTTTCCTGATCACACTTATATGTGTCACTTACCTCCAGAGACTAGCATCTTCAAAGCAGAGCTTTATGCTATTCTCTATGCTCTTCGTCTCCTGCTCTCTCGTTGCCAATCTTCCTTTGTGGTTGTTGTCGACTCTCGTAGTGCCCTCATGGCTCTCGGGTCCTTTAATCCGGTTCATCCAGTAGTTGTCGAGATCCAGCATTGACTGTTTCTTGTTCACAGTAAATTTAAGTTGGTTGAGTTTTGTTGGGTTCCCAGCCATATTGGTGTCTCTTTAAATGAGCGTGCAGATGCTGCCGCCAGGGAAGCTGTCTGCTCTTGTCCCATCTCTCATAAAGGTATTCCTTATTCCGACTTGAACCCGGTTATCCATTCCTCCATCCTTACCGTTTGGCAGGCTTATTGGTCGTCTGTTACTAGTAACAAACGACGTTCTCTTAAAGGTTGTGTGTCCTCATGGTTGTCCTCCTGCCACCGTAACCGGCGATAGAAAACGGCTCTGGCGAGGTTTATTATTAGCCATACTCACTTGATGGAGCACCGCCCTGCTCCTTATTGTCCTAATTGCACTGTCCCTCTTACGGTCGTGCATATCCTTGTTGAATGTCCTGACTTCCGGGACGAGCGTGTATCTTGTTTTTCAACAATACCCCGCGGTCGCTTGACTGTCAATAGTATTCTCGGTGACTCGGATACTTTTGATATCGTTCACCTTATGCGTTTCTGTTCTCGTATTGGCATCCTTGGTTATATTTAGCGCCCTCTGATTATCCCGCACATTTGATGGTGCTACATAACCTTCCCGGTTTGGTGCCTTCTTTTTGATAATTATTTACTTACTTGTCTCTGTAAGTGCAACGAGCCGTACGTACAGGTATGTAACATATTTTGGGGGCCCTAGGTCCAGGATGTTGTTTCCCAAAAACTTTTAATCTTTGCTAATCTAACCTTGCCTTCCTAGGAATCTCTGTGCTTTAAGAAACTTTGCAGTGTTACATGCCAGTGAGCTGTCCTGTGTTTTATCATCAATCTACGCTTCACGATTTTGGAGGTAAGTCGTCCTAATTTTTTTGTTTGCGCAGTGAGGCCAAGCAAATTTTCAGTGTCGTGTCAATATAAAGTGAAGTGTGTAGTTCCGTGCGATTCTGTTGAATTATTTTAGTTAGTTAAGTGCCAAGTGTTAGTTAACAATGGAGGATCAAATGGAGTCGTTGTTGGCTAATCCAGATTTAGAGGGAATTAAAAGCCTAAAAAAGTCTGCCTTAATAAATATGGCAACTAAGTTAGAATTAACAGCCAACAATAAAATGAATAAGGCACAAATTCTGAGAGTCATAGTGACCCATTTAGTAGAAAATGGTGAGTTAGAAGAATTTCTGGAGGAGGTACGAGAGGAGACAAGTGAACAGATTGCTTTAAGGCGTCTTGAGTTGGAAGCGCAAGTAGCATATGCTAAGCTTGAGGCTCGAGAGAAAGAATGTGAATTTGAAAAGCAACAGAAAATATTAGAGATTGAAGCTCACAACCAACAGAAAATATTAGAGGCCGAAGCTCAACAGAGAGAGCTTGAAGCTCGACGGTTAGAAATTGAGGCTAAGGCTAGAAAGCAACAGCTAGAAAATGAGGCACAATATAGTAGACTAGTAGCACAATTACAATTACATTACACAATTACAGAGGCAACAAAGAAACAGCAGTTAGAAATTCAAAAACAAATGGCTGAGGCTAATATCCAAATTGAAACACAGCGATTTGCAGCTGGGCATGGTAATACTAGCAATGTTCCTAATAGTAATGATAGTAATCAAATTAGAGTAAATAAATATGAAGAGTTACCAAAGTTCAATGAGGAGGACCCCTGAGGTTTTCTTTTCACATTTCTCTAAAATTGCAGTCAGTATGAACTGGCCAATGGATCAATGGGTAGCGATCATGCAAAGTCAATTAAAAGGGACAAGTCAGGAGGTTTTTGCATCCTTGCCTGATGAAAATAGTTTTGATTACAATTTTGTTAAGAAAAGCATCTTAAATGCTTACCAGTTGAATCCTGAAGCACACAGACAAAAGTTCAGAAATTTAAAGAGGGCAAATGAACAAACAATTGCAGACTTCACCAGTTTAAAAACTAATTACTGTAACAGATGGCTTAAATCACTTTCAATAAATGAGTATGATGCTCTTAAGAATCTTCTTATCACAGAAGAAGTGTTGTCATGTCTCCCAGATAAATTGTCTACTTTTATGGCAGAACAGAAAAATATAACAGACATTTATGAGCTGTCTAAGCTCGCTGATGAGCATGAGTTGTTAACTAAGGCACATTTTAAAGCCTAATCACCTAAGTTTAACCGTAAAGTAAATTATAATGCTCATAGAACTCCTTATCAGAACCAATACAGTACTAGTGCTCCAGTTACTCCCATGAACTCTTCTCTTACAAAACCTAATCCTGCTACTTCATTGTCAGGAATATCAAATATTAGTAATGTTAATTCTAAACCTACAGTTGGTTCCACAGGTGTGTCCACTGTAAGGTACTGTACCCATTGTAAGAGAAAAGACCATGTGATTAATTCCTTTTTTATTTTGCACCCTGAGTTACGACCAACTGGCCTCATTTATTGTAGAGGTGTGCAGAATAAATTTACTAATGAACATGTCACTGTAAACCCCAATTGGGTGAAACAGTATTCTCCATATATGTCTTCAGGTGAAGTTTTGTGTTAATGGAAAATGGAAGCCAGTGGTTCTTCTTCATGATACTGGTGCTTCCCAAACCTTAATTTCTGCCAGTATACTTTCTAATGTTGCAAAGAGAGATACTGGAAAGTTTGTAGTTCTTCAGAGTGTTGCAGGATGTAAAACTATACCTCTGATAGATGTTAATTTGAGATCCACCATAACTCCAAGTGTATGGACTGTGGGTGTTAGTACACAGTTGCCCATCCCAGGTGTGGATGATATATTGGGTAATGATGTGGCCATAAATCATGTTGTGGGGGAGATTGATCCCAGTTTGTGTAAACAGCCAGTTGCAGACCATGTTGTGTATTCTGCCTGTGCTGAAGTTAGTTATATGAATGAACAATCTGTTGTAGTAGCTGGTTTTGTCCATCCTACCTGTGCTGATGTCAGTACTATTATTAATCCAGGTGTCAGTTCTGATGTTACTCAAGTAGTTGTTCCAGTAACCAGTACCCCCTTCAGAGGAGAAGTGGGATGTGGTTGTTCCAGATTCATGTGTGGCCAACCTAGTTGTTGAGAGTAAGCCTAGTACTATGACTCTGCTTTATTCCAATCCAGTAGGTTATTTCGGAAAGGATGTCCATGTACCATTGTCTTGCCCGCTCACTACGAATGTTGTGCCAGGAGCTGAGAGAAACTTAAAAGCCACGACTCTATTGTATTCTAGCCAAGTGAATGGTTTAGGACAAGATGTTGGGTTTGCAAAAGTATTCCCGTTCACTCCAAGTTTAGAATCAGTTGACCAGTTAGGATCAGTTGTCGAGAGTAAGTCTGTTGTAGAGGCCCAGCCTCACCCTAGTCAAGGTGATAGTAAAGGGGAGGAGGTCAAACTATCTGTTACTTGCCCGCTCGCTTCAGATTCAGAGTCCTTTAGTTTATGTAAGTCGAGTAGAACTGACCCCAAGATTTCAGAGAGAAGCAAGGAGACAGTCTGTTCTGAAAATCCAGTTTTGGAGAGTGTGGGAAAGCAGCCAGAGGATCAGCTTCTGTCGAGTAGATGGAGACCCATTGAGCCTCCCTTTTCAGTTGTCTGTGAGGATGTGACCCAGCTTGGTAGTGTTATTGATTGTGAGCAGACAGTACTCCAAGCAGGTCTAAATATCATGGGAGGAAATTTTGGTAAATCATGTATAACCATTAAGGGTGGTAAAGTATCTTTTGGATTTAAGTTGCAGAGTTTTGTGGACTGTGATTTTTATTCCATGGGGAGTAAGTATTTGTCATTGTGTCAATTGAGTCACAGTGTTTGTAGGATGTTGTTGCATTCTATTTATATTCCGCAGGAGCCATTCTCTCTTGAAGCAATGGACTGTGGGATATCTTTGTCCAGCCTTGTTGTTGAACAGAGAGAGTTTACTCAAGTAGGTTGTGCATCCAGTTGTTCTGAGGAAGTGTTGAGTCATACTAGAGCAGTGTCTCTATTTTCAGATCCAGTTTATTTTGCTGGACGAGTAGTGAACAACATGTATGTTCCACTCAAGTGTGGTGTTGACTTTCAGAGTCAAATTGGTGTTGAAGGAGTTAATCATACTTGGGAGCAGATGTTTCAGGCTCCAGGTGTGTGTTTCAAGTTGAGGGACAAGGTTATCCTACCTAGTTGTAATAATTGTGAAGGGTTACAGATTGTCCTTGGGTGGTTCCCTGGTAATCTGCTGTGCATCTTCAAGATGATGAGACCCTTAAACCTCTTGTTTGATTGTTTGTCATCAGAAGGAAATCACTTGGGAAGTGAAATCCATGGTAAGGGTGGTCAAGGTTTTATCATGTTTTTTAGTTTTTTTGAAGACTAGAATGCTTATGAAAGTGTGGGTTGGGTTCAAGTCCACCATCAGAGGGTGTGAACTTGTTTTTGGAGTTGTGATTGAGATATGGTGCCTAGGCATAAACCTGTTTTCTTTCGCTGATCGTCATGACAGAGTTATGAGGAAATTGACTTCTGTGTTCCTTATGGATCATCTGAGTCAGTTCGATCAGGTAGTCTTTGCACTTATCTTGGGTTGTATTTATTAGTTTGGAGGTCAAAGGTTTGCTAAGTCGTTGTGTTGTCTTTCTGAAGGTTCTATGAGTGAAGAAGTTTTATATATAATTGTGAGGTTTAACGCTAATTTCTCTAATTTTAGTATCCATTGGGCAAGAGTATGTGTTCCACAGAGGATCAAGTCTGATGGGAAGCAGATGTCTTTGCCATGGCATACCCCAGGAGAAGTCCCTAAACTACTTTACATCCAGTCAGCTTCAATTAATCAGTTCAGCTCCAGAAAAAAGGAGTAATGAAAAATGGAGTCTGTCCTGGAAAATGTCACCATATAGAAAATGGATAATCTGGAAACATGGGACTGATCTCAGATCAGTAGTAGAAACAGATGGAAAGATAAATTGCGGTACTGACTTTGTGAAAGCAATTACCTTTATTGACAGTTCTATTCATGCAAATAATAATATTGTTGCTGATAGGAGTGTGAAATATGATCTGAAAATAAGTGAAATACATGAGATAGTACCCTGGAGAGATAAATTTGCATACTCCAGAGGAACATATGCAGAACATGATAATAAGACTAAACTTTTTAATTTTCGTGATTCAATAAATCTCAAGTGTCACATAATTTTACTTTCAGAAAGAAATGCCATTGATCTTCAATCAACTGCATTTTTTTCTTGGAAGTGGAAGTGTTACGTATCCTTAGTTGGATACGTATATAAATTCATGATAAAACTTATTAAGTTCCATTTCATCATTATATGTATATGTACATATATACTTTTATAATGTGTCTTCTAGTTGGCAACACAGTGGGGACAGCAGCAGGGCTTGCTAGTCACAGGTATTAGACCTGTGATATTCGAGTCAATTTCCTGCTAGAGTACAGGGAAGCTTGTGTCGTGTAGTTGCCAACACTTTCCTCTTTAGTATTATATATGAATAATTGTGATTATTATTAACTATATTACCTCTGTTCATGTATGTAAAGTTAATAATTCTTATTTAAGTTATTTTAATGTTTGCTTTAGCCCAGTTATGTCGCTCATTAAAGCAAATTAATTTTATTATAAATTTACCATTCGTTATGTTGTGAAAGAGAGCGAGTGTGTGTCCTGACGCCACGAAGTTCAGTAGCTTGTAGACGGGCCTCGGGTCAACTGGTCTGATTACGGATAAGTGTTTGTTCTGTGTAATTTTTTTTGTTTAGTTTTTAGTAGGTATAATTATCTGGGTAGTTAACCCTTGGTATATTACTTCGTAATAGGCAATCTGATTACCGTTATACATAAAGCGAAATATTAAGTTGATTATAAATACCCATTTTTATTTTATATGAATAGTTTATATACATGGGTGATATTTTTTCCTGGGTATTTCCTTCTAATTATATTGTATGTACGTACTTACCAGGTTATACTGGTTGCACGTATGTAGATACAGATTCACGTACATCTCCCTAGCACGTTAACTTCTTGTCTCTGTAAGTGCAACGAACCATACGTACACGTTGAGGGAAGGTTGCGATGGTGAGAGGCAGAGTTGGTGGGAGGCAGGGTTGGTGGGAGGCAGGGTTGGTGGGAGGCAGGGTTGGTGGGAGGCAGGGTTGGTGGGAGGCAGGGTTGGTGGGAGGCAGGGTTGGTGGGAGGCAGGGTTGGTGGGAGGCAGGGTTGGTGGGAGGCAGGGTTGTGGGAGGCAGGGTTGGTGGGAGGCAGGGTTGGTGGGAGGCAGGGTTGGTGGGAGGCAGGGTTGGTGGGAGGCAGGGTTGGTGGGAGGCAGGGTTGGTGGGAGGCAGGGTTGGTGGGAGGCAGGGTTGGTGGGAGGCAGGGTTGGTGGGAGGCAGGGTTGGTGGGAGGCAGGGTTGGTGGGAGGCAGGGTTGGTGGGAGGAGGGTTGGTGGGAGGCAGGGTTGGTGGGAGGCAGGGTTGGTGGGAGGCAGGGTTGGTGGGAGGCAGGTTGGTGGGAGGCAGGTTGGTGGGAGGCAGGGTTGGTGGGAGGCAGGGTTGGTGGAGGAGGGTTGGTGGGAGGCAGGGTTGGTGGGAGGCAGGTTGGTGGAGGCAGGGTTGGTGGGAGGATGGGTTGGTGGGAGGCAGGGTTGGTGGAGGCAGGTTTGGTGGGAGGCAGGGTTGGTGGGAGGCAGGTTGGTGGGAGGCAGGGTTGGTGGGAGGCAGGGTTGGTGGGAGGCAGGGTTGGTGGGAGGCAGGGTTGGTGGGAGGCAGGGTTGGTGGAGGCAGGGTTGGTGGGAGGCAGGGTTGGTGGGAGGCAGGGTTGGTGGGAGGAGGGTTGGTGGGAGGCAGGGTTGGTGGGAGGATGGGTTGGTGGGAGGCAGGGTTGGTGGGAGGCAGGGTTGGTGGGAGGAGGGTTGGTGGGAGGCAGGGTTGGTGGGAGGCAGGTTGGTGGGAGGCAGGGTTGGTGGGAGGCAGGGTTGGTGGAGGCAGGGTGGTGGGAGGCAGGGTTGGTTGGAGGCAGGGTTGGTGGGAGGCAGGGTTGGTGGGAGGAGGGTTGGTGGGAGGCAGGGTTGGTGGGAGGCAGGTTGGTGGGAGGCAGGGTTGGTGGGAGGAGGGTTGGTGGGAGGCAGGGTTGGTGGGAGGAGGGTTGGTGGGAGGCAGGGTTGGTGGGAGGCAGGGTTGGTGGAGGCAGGGTTGGTGGGAGGCAGGGTTGGTGGGAGGCAGGGTTGGTGGGAGGCAGGGTTGGTGGGA
>WNGS01169115.1:64116-78852 GCA_020271785.1 Procambarus virginalis
GCTACCTGGGATCATAACAGTCTCTACCTGGGATTGGTGGGAGGAAAGGTTGGAGGGAGGCAGGGGTTTGTGAGAGGCAGGTTAGTAAGAGGCAGAGTTGGTGGGTGGCAGTGATGGTAGGCAGGGTTTGTAGGAGGCAGAGTTGGCAGGAGACAGGTGGTAGTGGGAGACAGGTTTGGTGGAAGCCAGGGTTGGTGAGACGAGTGGTTGGTGGTAGGGACAGTGTTGGTGGGAGGCAGGGTTGGTTGTTGGCAGCAGTCGGTGGGAGGCAGGAATAGTGGGAGGCAGAGTTGATGGGAGGCAGGGTTATGGGAAGTAAGGGAGGCAGGGTTGGTGGGAGGCAGGGTTGGTGGTAGGCAGAGTATGGTGGGAGGAATGACTTGTGGGGGAGGAAGGTCTTGTGGGAGGCAGGATGGTGGGAGGACAGGGTTGGTGGGGGAGGCGCATGGGTTTGGCAAGGCATGGAGGGGCATGATGGTGGTGGCCGTTGGTGGGAGGCAAGAGTTGGTGGGAGGCAGGAATGGTGGGAGGCAGATGTGTAGGTTGTTGGGAGGCAGATTTCAGGTTGAGGAGGAGGTGGGGAGTCAGAGTTGGTGGGAGGCAGTGTTGGAGGGAGGCAGGGTTGGTGGGAGGCAGGAGTTGGTGATGAGGAAGAGTTAGTGAGAGGAAGGAGTTGGCTGGGTGCACGTATTGGTGGGAGGGCAAGGTTAGTATGGAGGCAGGGTTGTTGGTGGGAGGCAGGGTTGGTGGGAGGCAGAGTTGGTGGAGGCAGAGTTCGTGAGGGGCAGGAGTTGGTGGGATGGCAGGAGTTGGTGGGAGGCAGGTTGGTGGGAGGAGGGTTAACTGGGAGGCAGGGTTGGTGGGAGGCAGGGTTTGTGGGAGGCAGGGTTGGGGAGGAAGGGTTGGTGGGAGGCAGTGGTTGGTGGGAGGCAGGGTTGGTGGGAGGCAATTGGTGTTGGTGAGGAGGCAGCCGGTTGGTGGTGGAATGGGTTATTGGGGTGGGAGTTGGTGTTGGGAGGCAGAGTTATGGGAGGAGGAGTTGTGGGAGCAGGTTGGTGGGAGGCAGGGTTGGTGGGAGCAGGGTGGTGGGAGGCAGGGAATGGTGGGAGGCAGGGTTGGAAGAAGGCAGGTTGGTGGGAGGCAGGTTGGTGGGAGGCAGGGTTGTGGGAACAGGTGGAAGACGGGGTTATTGGAGGCAGGGTTGAGTGGAGGCAGGGTTGGTGGGAGGCAGGGTTGGATAGAGGGAGGAGGAGGGTTGGTGGAGGCGATTTGGTAAGCAGGGTTGGTGGAGGCAGGTTGGTGCGCAGGTGGTGGATGAGTGGTTGGGGATTTGGGAGGAGGGTTGGTGAGGAAGAGGTTAGTGGGAGGATGGGTTGGTGGGAGGCCAGGGTGAGACTGGTGGGAGGCAGGGTTGGTGGGAGGCGGGGGAGGCGGTTGGTTGAGGATGGTGGGCGGAAAGATAGGAGTTGGTGGGAGGCAGGGTTGTGCAGGATCGTGGGAGGCCGGAGGGATGTTGGTGGAGAGGCAGTGTTGTTGGTGGGAGGCAGTGGTGATGGGTTGTGGGAGGCAGGAGGTTGGGTGGTAGGAGCAGGGTTGGTGGCCAAGTTGTGGGAAGCAGGTTGTGGGAGGCAGGGTTGGTGGGAGGCAGGTTGTTTGGGAGCAGAGTCTGGTGGGAAACAGGGTTGGGGGGAGACAGGGTTGGTGGGAGCAGGGTTGGTGGGAGACAGGGTTGGGGGAGGACTGAGGCAGGTTGTGGATTCAGGGAGGTGAACAGGGTTGGTGGGAGCAGGAGTTGGTGAGAGACAGGTTGGTGGAGTAGGTTAACAGGGTGTTGGTGGGACTGTAGGTTGGGGTGGGAGGAGGTTGGTGGGAGGAAGAGTTCGTGGGGGTCCAGGGTTGGTGGGAGGCAGAGTTCGTGAGAAGCAGGGTTGGTGGTAGGCAGGGATGGTTTAAATTTATATTTTGCCCCGAGGGGCGAGTTTATTGGGCAGCGCCACTCATCTTGTGAGTGGACACACCGCCATAGCAGCATGTACATCACTCCCCAATTGGAAGAAAACCCGCTGGGTTGTTCATCCTGTCACTTGTACCCAGACACAGCTGGGACTTGCTTAACTGTCTCAAGTGAACAGCTCCTCAAACAATAAGATTAACATCTATCAACCCTTAAAAGCTTACGTTATCTTGCGGTTGCAAAATGGGGAAATCTTTTAAGACCAGTATCAATATTTGACAAATAGTGTTTTCCTAACTCAAACAATGTGCGGTTTATTATTCTACACATTCCTTTGATTTCTCTCAGGTGTTCACATTCACGTAGATAGTGGTCAAAGGCGGTGTCCATCACTCTCACCACAGATTCTGCAACTTCGCTGATCAACTGTTGTTTCCATTCCACATCTCCATGGATATTTGTATCCAAGACGGATTCTCGCTATTACTGATTCTCTCCCTCGTCCTCCTCCTCTTCGGCCATAATGACTGCGATTGCCAGCTGCAACCATGTTGTACCATCGTACAGATTCACTGGTTTGTGCTTCTATCCTCCTTTCCTTAGTTACCTTGTCACGGTGATGATGCCTGACAATACCTCTAATTTGTAGTAGAGTCTTGGGTATGAAGTATTCAATATGGTCTCCTTCAGCGCCTTCAGCAGCCAGCACATAAAATAAAAATAAAAAAAATAAAATGGTTATTTAGGTAAGGTACATACATACAAGGGATTTTACAATGAATGATTGATTTATTGATAGGGCTAGTACATACAATGCCTCGTCACATCTGCTCGTTCATTCCCACATATCCCAACATGGGAGGGGATCCACAGAAACTTAATGACTCTTCCCTGATTGGTAAGTACTCTCACAGCTCTCTTAATTTCAGCGACTATTGCAAGATTTTCTGCCCGATTTTTACTTAGGCTTTGCAGTGCTGCTTTTGAATCGGTGCAAATCACTGCACCATGAGTGTTCCGTTCAAGAAACTTTAGCGCCATAACAATGGCAGTTAGCTCTGCTTGCGTTGAAGATGGTGTTAGGCATGATTGGTGGGTGGCAGTGATGGTTGGTTGCCAGATTGGTGGGAATCTTGATTGTTGGGATTCAGAGTTGGTGGGAGGCAGGGTTGGTGGGAGGCAGGGTTGGTAGGAGGAAGGGTTGGTGGGAGGCAGGGTTGGTGGGAGGCAGGGTTGGTGGGAGACAGAGTTGGTAGTAGAAATGGTTGGTGGGAGGCAAGGTTGGTGGGAGGCTGGGTTGGTTTGAGGCAGTGTTGGTTGGAGGCAGGGTTGGTGGGAGGTAGGGTTGCTGAGAGGCAGAGTTTGTGGTAGGCAGGGTTAATGGGAGGCAGGGCTGGTTCGAGGCGGAGTTGGTGGGAGGCTGTGTTGGTTGGAGGAAGAGTTGGTGGGAGGCAGGGTTAGTTGGTGGCAGGGATTGTGGGAAGCAGAGTTGGTTGGAAGCAGGGTTGGTGGTAGGCAGGGATGGTGGGAGACAGGGTTGGTGAGAGGCAGGGTTAATGAGAGGCAGGGTTGGTGGGAGGCAGGATTTTTGGGAGGCAGAGTTGGTGAGTCAGGGGGTGGGAGGCAGGGTTGAAGGGAGGCAGGGTTCGTGGGTGGCAGGGTTGGTTGGAGGCAGAATTGTTGGGAGGCAGGGTTGGTGGAAGACATGGTTGGTGTTAGGCAAGGTTGGTGGGAAGCAGGGTTGTTGGAGGCAGAGTTGGTTGGAGGCAGGGATTGTGGGTAGCAGGGTTGGTTGGAAGCAGGGATGGTGATAGGCAAGGATGGTGGGAGGCAGGGTTGGTGGGAGGCAGATTTGGTGGGAGGCAGGGTTGGTTGGAGGGAGAGTTGGTGGGAGGCAGGGTTGGTTGGAGGCAGTGTTAGTGGGAGGGAGAGTTAGTGGGAGGAAGGGTTGGTAGGAGTCAGGGTTGGTCGTTAACATGATGGTGGGAGGCAGGGTTGGTGAGAGGCAGAGTTGGCGAGAGGCAGGATTGGTGGAAGGCAGGGTTGGTGGGAGGAAGGGTTGGTGGAAGGCAGGGTTGGTTGGAGGCAGGGTTGGTGGGAGGCAGGGTTGGTGGGAGGCAGGGTTGGTGGGAGGCAGGGTTGGTGGGAGGCAGGGTTGGTGGGAGGCAGGGTTGGTGGGAGGCAGGGTTGGTGGGAGGCAGGGTTGGTGGGAGGCAGGGTTGGTGGGAGGCAGAGATGGTGGGAGGCAGGGTTGGTGGGAGGCAGGGTTGGTGGGAGGCAGAGTTGTTGGGATGCAGAGTCGGTGGGATGCAGGGTTGGTGTGAGGCAGGGTTGGTGGGATGCAGGGTTGGTGTGAGGCAGGGTTGGTGTGAGGTAAGGTTGGTGGAAGGCAGGGTTGGTGGAGGCAGGGTTGGTGGGAGGCAGGGTTGGTGGGAGGCAGGGACTGTGGCAAGCAGTGTTGGGGGGGGGGAAGGGAAGGGTTGGTGGGTGGCAGGGAGGTTAGGAGGCAGGGTTGGTGGGAGGCAGGGTTGGTGGGAGGCAGGGTTGGTGGGATGCAGGGTTGGTGTGAGGCAGGGTTGGTGTGAGGTAAGGTTGGTGGAAGGCAGGGTTGGTGGGAGGCAGGGTTGGTGGAGGCAGGGTTGGTGGAAAGCAGAGTTGGTGGGAGGAAGAGTTGGTGGGGGGGGGGAAACTGGTGAGAGCCAAGGTTGGTGGGAGGCAGGATTTGTGGGAGGCTTTGTTGGGGGGGGGGGGGAAAGGACGGGTTGGTGGGAGGCAGAGTTGTTGGGAGGCAGAGATGGTGGGAGGCAGTGTTGGTTGGAGGCAGTGTTGGGTGGAGGCAGGGTTGGTGGGAAGGTGAGTTGGTGGGTTGCTGGATTGGTGGGAGGCAGAGTTATTGGGAGGAAGGGTTGGTGGGAGGCAGGGCTGGTGGGAGGCAGGGCTGGTGGGAGGCAGAGTTGGTGGGAGGCAGGGTTGGTGGGAGGCAGGGTTGGTGGGAGGCAGAGTTGGTGGGAGGCAGGGCTGGTGGGAGGCAGGGTTGGTGGGAGGCAGGGTTAGTGGGAGGAAGGTTTGATGGGAGACGGATGATGATAGACACTCATCACAAACAATAAGCATATACTGAACATTCTTAATGATACACACATACATTTCTTCCTCTACACATGCATTATGTTACCAGACGTACAAGCAAATACGGTTATGATTAGGTACACAGATAATTTGCAATAGACATTCAGACAATTGAACAAAGTTTCAGTATTGGTGCAAAATTCTTTTATCTCTCCAGAATATCACTAATGTTTTCGTTGTGGCACATCCAGGCTATTTGTTCAGGAACAGTCCTTATCTCAGTATTTTTATATTCATTAATCAGCGGACACTCAAGAACATAATGGGTGAGGGTGTGAGACCTTATCATACCACAAAGTTTACACTTGGTGTCATTATCATTAACAACTATTCCATATTCCCAGTAATATTTGTTCCCAAGCCTGAGCTGCATGTGTACAGTCACTCCAAGCATTTGTCATTTTACCATGAGTGAAATGAGCGTTTTGACTCACACACATGTAGTGTTGCATTGTTTGGCTTCCCTCATACATTATACCTCTCCTTGCTACTTCTGTTTGTGCCTGAATATTTGTCATTTTGGTTCTTATTTGACTCATTGTTAAAACACATTCAATGTTAACTTGTGGTTATGATGTGGCGCGTTTGGCCAAGTCATCCGCCACCTCGTTGAACACTATTCCAACATGAGATGGGATCCACATACCACATTAGCGAGTAACTAAGAGATTGGCGAGGCGTCACCAGTGGAGTCCTGCAGGAATCAGTCCTTGAACCTATTCTGTTCCTGATATACGTAAATGATCTCCCAGAGGAAATAGACTCGTTCCTCTCATTGTTTGTTGATGATGCAAAAATTATGAAGAGGATTAATTAAGTTAGAGGAAAAATTGTATGAGCCTCCAAGATGATCTAGACAAGCCGAATGAATGGTCCAACAAATGGTGACTAAAGTTCAACCCAAGCAAATATAAGGTTTAGAAACTAGAGGGAGGAAATAGGAGGCCAGACACAGAAAACCAAATGGAAGATGATATCCTTCATGAAACGGACAGAGAGAGAAATATCTAAAAGTTGATATCACACCAAACCTGTCTCCCGAAGCCCACGTGAAATGAATAACGTCAGCGGTGTATGTAAGGCTGGGTAACATCAGGGTTGCCTTCAGGAACCTGTGTAAGGAATCCTTAAGAATCTTGTATACCTCATATGTAAGACCAATCCTGGATTACACGACCGCAGCATGGAGCCCGTTCCTTGTAAAGCAACAACACGAAGCTGGAAAAGGTTCAGAGGTTGCTACTAGGCTAGTCCCAGAACTAAGAGGTATGAGTTACGAGGAAAGGCTGCGTGAAATGCAGCTCATGTCACTGAAAGACAGGCGAGCTCGGGGAAACATGATCACAACCTACAAAATTCTCAGAGGAATTGATAGGGTAGATAAAGATAAACTGTTTAAGACGGGTGGTACGCGAACAAGGGGACACAGGTGGAAACATAGTACCCAGATGAGCCACAGGGACGTTAGAAAGAACATCTTCAGTGTCAGAGTAGTTAACAAATGGAATGCATTAGGCAGTGATGTGGTGGAAGCAGACTACATACACAGTTTCAAATGTATATATGATAGAGCTAAGTAGGTTTAGGAATCTGTACACCAGTTGATTGACGGTTGAGAGGTGGGACCAAAGAGCCTGAGCTCAACCCCCGCAAGCACAACTAGCTGAGTACATGAATTTCACTTTGTGACATTTCAGCTGTATCTCATTTATTNAAATATTTGTATACTTTCTCGCACAATGCACCTTATGACCGGGGTAATTTGAATGAATTGTCTAACTCCTAACCGTAAAATCGATATTGCCTCCAAAGATGGATTCAAGTTCGTGAAAGTGGATATTGGTAAACTTCGGTTTATGGATAGTTTAGCTTTATTGAATGGTGGGCTGGATAAACTAGCCAATGAATATATATAGAGCACTAAACTACCAGATATACCTCTTATGCTAGATGACGTCCCTGTAGCTGCCCGACATTTATTAAAGACAGGCAAACATATTCTGTTATGATTACTTTTCTTCTCTGGATAAATTAAATAAACCCTCTCATCCTCCCCCCGAAGCATTCTATAATAGTTTAAAACACGAGGCTATAAGTCAAAGAATATGATCAGGCTAAGGAAGCCTTTAATTTGGCCAAATGCAAGACCATTGGGGATTACTTGAAGCCCTATTTTTAAGTGGATACCGGACTATTGTGAGATGCTTTTACTGTCTGGCGTAAGACTATGTTAGAGCTGTACAACTTGGACATTACACATTATGTCTCGCTATCCAGTTTCGCATGGGACGCCTTCTTGTTAAAGTCAAGTTGTCTTGGACTACTTCTGATCCCCATTTGTATGATGTATTGTGCACAAATTTAAGAGGCGGATTTATCTCTGTAGTTAGACAACATACGAGTGTAGAGAATGTACATACAGGTGCCAACCCCTCTGGCAATGATAAATATATTTTTATTTAGATTTCAATGGGTTATACGCCACCTGCATGACAGGAATGTTTCCCGAAAGTGGTATTCGTAAATAATGTGCTGCTGAACGCAAGGATTGGAGAACATTGCATGTGAATGGGATAAGGGTTATTGGGTCATGTGTGATACTAAGCATGTCAACACCTGAGGTGGCCCGATACACTGATGATTTACGCTTAACCATTTCACACGCTAATATTTCTACTGATCTGTTGTCTGATTACAGCAAACATTTTAAATAAAGAAGATCGGAAACTCTCCAAGACAAATAGTAAATTAATTGACTCCCATCTTCCCCAAAAAGATTACTTGGCGAGTTTAAATGTATTGCAGATGTTCATGAAACTGGGATTGGAAGATAAATACAGTTTACGATTTCAGTCAAAGCCAGTACCTCAAGGATTTTGACGAAACAAATGCCCGAGAACGTTCAAATACACGTTGAACCATTAAGGCTAAAGCTTTCAAGCTGGTCAGCAACAATTTACGGCAAAAGTTTAACCAATGTGGGAAAATATTGTGATAAGCACTATTTAGTCACGTTTCAAGGCCAGTTTTAGAGGATTACGCGTAATCCGTTCTTTAAAAACTGCATTTTGCTGAGTGAAGATAAGAGTCATTTGCACGGTCAAGAAAGAATCCCTTGAAGTCAATACACTGACATACCTGGGGGTTCCATATCCTGCAAATGGCTAAAAGGATCCTGTGTGATTTTTGGTATAATACCGTCAAAGCTCATTATGGAGATGAAGCTAGATTGTTGAATACGGACATGGATTCCAATCTGATCGAACTGACCTGCCCAAATGCTTTTGAAGAATTAAACAGCCTTTATCTCAGCATACGGATTTCATTATTTCTCCTCCCGAAAATTCCTGTTTTGATGAATGTCGCAAAGGTCAACTGGATTTGCTAAAATCAGAAATTGGAGCTAAAATCATAAAGAAATTCGTTGCACTAAAACCCAAAATGTATTCCATCCTCACTCAACATCAGGTTCAGATCTGCCGTTATAAAGGCATACCTACGTATCTAACCTCACTCATTCGGCTTTTCAAAGTGCTTTAGATTTTAATTTATGGCAGTAATTTCAGTCCAGATCAATTAGAAATGTCAAAGGGCGTACGTGCACCTGTAACTGCAAAATGTGGATTGTCTGGGAATGTGTTTTTCTTGGCACATGTTTGGATTTTTACATTTTATTTTAAAATGCAAGCCGCCGACCAGTGGGCAGAGAGCACCACGTCAACCAGGCGAAGAAGGCACAAAAAGCACAAAACTGCATCAAAAGGCCCTCCTCGACAGCAAAACCCAAAGCCCCGGCACGACCACAACATGTGCCAAGACCCAATTTGTGCATGGGGGAATTGTGTAAAATCCTAGTTTGTCTCTGAGAGGCTGCAGGATCCAAGTAAATTCAGTATAATTTCTGGTTGCAATGCTTATACCCTGTCGTAGCTCAGTTGATTAAGGCAGCGTCTGGGATGCTCTCGGACGTAGGTTCGAATCCTCATCACGGCCCTTGTAGATTTGTTCAGCGGATTGTCTGCCTTTGACGATAAACGTTATGTATTGAGCAGCCCTACACAATCCTTAGCATATGGACACCCTGATATTCCCCAAGCTGAAATCCAAGGAGGTGGTACCTGATACACGTCCAGTAAGACGTGGATTTCACCCCATATTGAAGATGTGGGATAAACGAGATACAGTGGTCAACAAGATGTATCCCCGCAACCAGTAATTGGTGTCTGAAAATATAATTGATGCTGGGGAATGTAATTGGTGATGGAAACATTTAACCCCCCAACCTATCATTGGTGTTTAGAAACGTAATTGGTGTCGGAAAAAAACGTAATTGGTGTCGGGAAAAAATGTAATTGGTGTCGGGAAAAAATGTAATGGGTGTCGGGAAAAAATGTAATGGGTGTCGGGAAAAAATGTAATGGGTGTCGGGAAATATATTTGGTGTTAGAAAAATGAATCCCCTTAATCTATCATTGATGTTTAAAAAACAAAGGCGTCCCCTATCTCATTACTGATGTCGCAAAAAAGGCACCCCTGACTTATCACTGATGTTTTGAAAATGCAGCTCCAACTATGTTAAAAATGATGTTCTGTTCTATGCAAATGATATTATGCAAACAAATGTCAAGTTCTATATAAATAAAAATTATTAAATGTATACGATGATTTTATAAAACCTTTAAATGCTTATATGTAATACAAATTATGAAATATATACTTTGATGTTTTTATAAACCCCCCCCCCATCCTTTTTAGACGTGGATCTAGGGAGAAAGGGCAGTTCTTGAGGGGTCTTGGGTGTAATGAATCGTAGCTGAAGATCTTTGGGTGCACTACTCTGTAATCTGAGAGTACCTCAGCGGTATACACCTTGTTTAAGCTGCTGTTCCCCAAGTTGAAGGGAGTTACAGTTATCCATATATAAAAAGGAATCCTTTGCTCTTCAGTGGTGCAATCAATGTCTTTGAAATTGTTTTCTTCCCAATTTCTGCATATACATCAAAATCGAAGATGTAACCAGTCTTTGATTCAGCTAGTATGTACAGCCTTACTCCATACTTACCAGGTTTATTTGGATTAATCTCTTTTGAAGACAGACGGCCTGAACATGTCACTGTGCCATCATCCACACAGATGTTTGAGGAATATAGTATGTTTTGAACTTGTTTGTTAGATATACCATTATTGTTCTAACATGAGAGAGTATTGTCTTCTGGAATGGTATTATTGTTAGGAGTATGAAAATACTTAGCAATCGTTATCACTTTGAAGTTATACAAAAACGGAAAGAAGCTACATGCTACATTTTACCAGTACATTGATATCATTGGCATCTACACAAGTCCCATCAACTGTGTCAGTCACAAATGTCTGGCAAGCTCTTTTACATTCACTTCTTCCCACTCATTCTCTGCTTGGTTAGGAGCAGTGAACAGGCTTTGTCTTGCATTAAAATTTGTTTCACATGCCAAATATTTCAGTAAATCTCGCATAATAAATAACTGAAGTTCCTGAGGTGTGCTTGGTGCTGGGACAGTCAAGCCTGGTGGTCCAGTAAAAAACTGAACAAATGGTGCAGTGTTGTCAGTACACCGGGCTTCACTAGAACTGGTATGTGGGGTTCTAGTGGTAAATGAATCGCCTGCACGTGGGGGCTGTATCGATAGCCACATCAACATTACTATTCATTTTGTATCTCAGCCTCACCGGCTGTTTCAGTTTCTGCCACTTAACTATCAACATCTCTCAATTTACATTATGAAAATATTAATTAAGAGGGGCAGGTCCCAAACCTGCACACAGAAATAAAACCACACGAGACCGAAGGCATGGCAGCATGTGCAGAATACCCCCGTTGAGAAGCAGAGGTGCAATAGGTACTCTGAGAACTATCGACATCAGAGGCCCGAGACTGTTCGACGTGCTTCCACTACGCATAAGGGGCGTAACTAGCCGACCTCTCACAGTGTTGAAGAGAACTTGACAAGCACCTCCAAAGGACACCTGATCAACCAGGCTGTGTGCAGGCGCATCCAACAGCCTGGTTGACCAGTCCTGCAACGAGGAAGCCTGATAGAGGACCGGGCCACGGAGAAGTTGAGCCCCTAAATCACCGCAAGGTAACCGTAAGGAGGAGGGTCCCTCACTTTCTGCAGTGCCAAGGTCACTGCCTCAAAATTCAGCAACTACAGTCTGATTTTTTTGGTGAGAGTTTAACGAGTTCATACTTCTTGCAAAATCTTGCAAGCTTTTCCATAGTGCTTTTTTTTCAAGATGGATTTGTTCTTTTCTTGATCACTATCCACCATAGAGTAAATTTAGTTAATATAAAGGCAGTAAAGAAAACTGAGGAAAAGCAGGAAACTGCAGACGTTTGGACATGGGTAGAGCACTGCGGTCACGAGTATGATCACTAAGACCGAGACTTGCTTGGGTGGCTACTCACGTGGCGAGGAGATGCCTCGTGGGGTATACACACAATGGAGAAAAAGTGGGCGCGCATTTTAAAATAAGTCCCTGTTATGACCACGCATACACCAGTATGATTATACTGAGATTGGTGTATGAGTGTGCTCATACTATACAGTGATATCTTGGTTGATAGCCTTGTATCACGAATATTGTGTATATGATGTAATCTCATATTACCATATATTAATCTTATTTTATGTATTGTCAATGTGTGACATACATTTCCCAGTCTATATTAATTCTGTATCAAAGATGTATGCCATGTAATTGTGGAGATATTTAATATATATATATTAGTATATTTTGGTAGCAGTTTTTCCTGTAGACATATATTATTAAATATGACCGAAAAAGTAAGATTAATAATTCTAACACGAATTTTCTCAATATTTCTTATGTTTCTTTTCACTGTCGATGGTAATTGAAAAATCAGTTCTCCAAAATTCATTCTTATTTCTAGTCTGATGCGACACTTGAACACGTTTCGTAATACCTTATTACATTTTCAAAGACTTTAGTTTACACACACACAACTATAACCTGCAAACACTAAACAGATTTCTTACTATTCTATAATTCAAACGGCTTTTCATTTTATATACCTGCATTTGGGTGAGGTGATATGTTACAACAGTTTTGGATGAGGTGAAAACAAATTTTCAACACAGGATAGAACACGAAATATGGGGTAATATTTTGGGTAAAGTTAAAGGGGAAGAATGAGGGAAAGGTGGATGAGGTGAAAACAAATTTTCAACACAGGATAGAACACGAAATATGGGGTAATATTTTGGGTAAAGTTAAAGGGGAAGAATGGAAGTAACTGCAGAGGGCCTATTGGCCCATATTTCTTGATGCTTCTATATTGGTGCGGAGTCTTGAAGTGGGTAGAATATAGTTGTGTATTAATTGGCTGTTGATTGCTGCTGTTGACTTCTTAATGTGTAGTGCCTCGCAGATATCAAGCCGCTTGCTATCGCTGTATCTATTGATGATTTCCGTGTTGTTTGTTAAGACTTCTCTGGTGATGGTCTGGTTGTGGGAAGAGATTATATGTTCCTTAATGGAGCCCTGTTGCTTATGCATCGTTAATGGCCTGGAAAGAGATGTTGTCTTGCCTATATACTGAGTTCTTTGAGGCTTACAGTCCCCAAGTGGGCATTTGAAGGCATAGACGACATTGGTCTCTTTCAAAGCGTTCTGCTTTGTGTCTGGAGAGTTTCTCAGGAGTAGGTTGGCAGTTTTCTTGGTTTTATAGTAAATCGTCAATTATATCTTCTGATTTCTGTCTGTAGGGATAACGTTTCTATTAACAATATCTTTCAGGACCCTTTCCTCCATTTTTGAGCTGTGGAAAGAAGTTCCTGTAAAATAGTCTAATAGGGGGTACAGGTGTTGTGTTAGTTGTCACTTCAGAGGTTGCATGGCGTTTCACCTTCCTTCTTATGATGTCTTCAACGAAACCATTGGAGAAGCGTTGTTGACTAGGACCTGCCTTACCCTACAGAGTTCTTCATCGACTTGCTTCCATCCTGAGCTGTGGCTGAAAGCACGGTCGACATAAGCGTTAACAACACTCCTCTTGTACCTGTCTGGGCAGTCACTGTGGCATTGAGGCACATTCCTAGGTTTGTTTCCTTAGTGTAGACTGCAGTGTGGAACACTCTGCTCCTTTCCATGACTGATACATCTAGAAAGGATAGTTTCCCATCCTTCTCCATCTCGTAAGTGAAACGCAACACACAATTCTGTTAAGGAAATGTCCTTATATCCTCGTATGGAAATGTCAAGACACACAAGCCTGGAAACTTACTTCGGCCAATCATCAGCCAGATACCCACACCTACATAGAGACTGGTGAAGCGACTCTACGGCTTGCTGACTCCTTATGTCCCTTGCGCCTTTAGCCTGAAGTCTCCAAAGGAATTTGTTGACTTACTGCAGGGAAACACGGGCCACCGGGATAAGAGCCTCGTTGGACGTAGAATCACTGTTTACCAATGTATCTCTGGATGAAACAATCGGGATGATAGTGGACAGAGTGTATCGTGATCCGCCTGTACTCCTCTTGACATACCAGAAAACATTCTAAGGAAACTACTCCAAGCTTGTACTAAAGAGGCACCCTTCTTGAGCCCGGATGGGCACATGTATAAGCAAGTAGATGGGGTCGCCATGGGTTCTCCCCCCTAGGTGTCCTGTTCTCCCCTAGGTTGGTGGGAGGCAGGGTTGGTGGGAGTCAGAGTTGGTGGGAGGCGAGTTGGTGGGAGGCAGGTTGGTGGGAGTCAGAGTTGGTGGGAGGCGGAGTTGGTGGGAGGCAGGGTTGGTGGGAGGCGGAGTTGGTGGGAGGCAGGGTTGGTGGGAGGGAAGGTTGGTGGGAGGCAGGGTTGGTTGGAGGCAGAGTTGGAAGGAGGCAGAGTTGGTGGGAGTCAGAGTTGGTGGGAGTCAGATTTGGTGGGAGGCAGAGTTGGTGGAGGCAGAGTTGGTGGGAGGCAGAGTTGGTGGGAGGCAGGGTAGGTGGGAGGCAGGGTTGGTGGGAGGCAGGGTTGGTGGGAGGCAGAGTTGGTGGAGGCAGAGTTGGTGGGAGGCAGGGTTGGTGGGAGCAGGGTTGGTGGGAGGCAGGGTTGGTGGGAGGCAGGGTTGGTGGGAGGCAGGGTTGGTGGGGGCAGAGTTTGTGGGAGCAGAGTTGGTGGGAGGCAGAGTTGGTGGGAGGGAGAGTTGGTGGAGGCAGGTTGGTGGGAGGCAGGGTTGGTGGTGGCAGGGTTGGTGGGAGGCAGAGTTGGTGGGAGGCAGAGTTGGTGGGAGGCAGAGTTGGTGGGAGGCAGAGTTGGTGGGAGGCAGAGTTGGTGGGAGGCAGGGTTGGTGGGAGGCAGGGTTGGTGGGAGGCAGGGTTGGTGGGAGGCAGGGTTGGTGGGAGGCAGGGTTGGTGGGAGGCAGAGTTGGTGGGAGGCAGAGTTGGTGGGAGGCAGGGTTGGTGGGAGGAGAGGGTTGGTGGAGGCAGGGTTGGTGGGAGGCAGGGTTGGTGGGAGGCAGAGTTGTGGGAGAGGAGGTTGGTGGGAGGCAGAGTTTGTGGGAGGCAGAGTTGGTGGGAGGCAGAGTTGGTGGGAGGCAGGGTTGGTGGGAGGCAGAGTTGGTGGGAGGCAGAGTTGGTGGGAGGCAGGGTTGGTGGGAGGCAGAGTTGG